>JANIJH010000004.1:60835504-60849806 GCA_024520975.1 Erythroxylum areolatum | reverse complement strand
TTGAAGAATATTAAGGGTGTTGCTCATTCTATGTCAATGTCTGCTTCGAAGACAGCTGATAAAGAGATTCCAGTAATGGCGGAGACAAAACCGAGCAAGAACAACACTTCACCATCAGGGTGGATTAAGGTTCGGCAGACAGGAAAATCGCATAAGGAGCTAAGTGCACTGCATTTCTGTCAAGAGATACAGGCTCATCAAGGATCGATTTGGACTATCAAGTTTAGTACGGATGCTAAATTTCTCGCTAGTGGTGGTGAGGACAAGACAATTCACGTATGGGAAGTGCAAGAATGTGAGATCATGTCGTTGAATGAAGGTGGTTTGACCCCACTCCATCCATCGAGTAGTTCAACCCCAAATTTGGGAGATGTGACACCGCTTCCATCGGAGAAAAAGAAGAAGAAAAAGGGTTCCTCTGGCAGGAAAGGGAATGCAATTCCAGAATATGTTCATGTGCCAGAAACTGTATTCTCCTTGTCAGAGAAACCATACTGTTCTTTCAATGGTCATCTTGATGATGTTTTGGACTTGTCTTGGTCCAGAACTCAGGTTATTACCTCAACCCATCTATTTGAACTTCTTTAATTGCAAGAATTATTTATGACAAGGTCTTGCCACCTTAATGAAGACATGAATTTTGGTTCTCAGAGACTATCTTACAAGAAACATCTAACTGAATTGATATGGGGTTTAATGTATTTGCAGCAACTGCTTTCATCTTCAATGGACAAAACTGTTAGATTATGGGACATCGAAACCAAGACCTGTCTAAAGTTGTTTGCTCACAATGATTACGGTACCGTTCCTCAGGTTCCTGAATTGGGTCTGACTGATTATTTTTGCAATCTATATTCTATCTTGATTGGTTTTGTTTTGCAGTAACTTGCATAAGGTTCAATCCCATGGATGATAACTACTTCATAAGTGGCTCCCTTGATGCAAAGCTTAGAATATGGAGGGTACCAGATAGGCAACTTGTGGATTGGACTGATCTTCATGAAATGGTCACTTCTGTTTGCTACACCCCTGATGGCCAGGTTGAGCCGTTTCCTCTTCTGTCTTGGTTTTTCATTGAACTACACAGTCTGAGATCATCAACTTTTCTAATTAGCTTGCATTTCCCTTTGTTTCCTAATTGAAGGCTGCGTTGGTTGGTTCACATAAAGGGAGTTGTCGGATTTACAGTGCTGAGGGTAATGCATTTTCCTGCTGAACTTTTCACATATTCAGCTTTCCAACATTATGAATAGATGCAGTGCCAGTGGCTAGTTCATTGTTATTTTTCTGATTATACATGGATTTGAAGAGCAATAATTACACAACTATTATGTTCCAATTCAACAATTGATCGTATTCATTTGATGAGCCAGATAACAAACTGAGTCTTAAGGACAACATCGATGTACTGCATAAGAAACGGTCTCAGGCAAAAAAGATTACAGGTTTCCAGGTGATTAATCCCTGTCATTGCAGTTCTGATACATCTCTCCTTACTCTTTCATAGTTTGGCTTTCGTAAGACTACGTTTCTTACTCTTATGTCATACTTAAACAGCCTTCCCCCATTAATCCATCTGAAATTCTGGTTACTTCCGCGGATTCTCGCATAAGAATTTTAGATGGGACAGAACTTGTACATAAGTTCCAAGGTAAGCACCAAATATCAGAAGCAAGCATTCATTCACTTTTCTTATCTGGTCAATACAATATCTTAAAGCATTTTTTTTGGTTTAACAGGTTTCAGAAACGTCAACAGTCAAATTTCGGCTTCATTCAGTTCAGATGGGAAATATATAATATGTGCAAGTGAGGACTCTCATGTATACGTGTGGAGGCGTGATGAACCTCGATCGGGCGCCGGAAAGTCCAAGAGTGTGATCGCTACCCGATCCCATGAGAGCTTTCAGTGCAAAGATGTATCAGTAGCAATCCCATGGAACGGTACTGTGAAGGGTGAGCCACCATCAATGGACCTCCAATCGAAAAGGCACTCAAAACGTTCCTCTACTCCAACAACACAAGCCTCTGCATCCTGTTCCTCACCTACAAAGGAAGATGGTATTGGAAATAGCAAGAGACATCTTCCTCCTTTACCACAGGAGTCACCACCAAGGGAAGAGAGTCCTGCACCAACAAACAACAAGAGACAGTTGCCACCTCTTCCAAAGAAGAATAACAACACTCAGAAATCTGAGAAAGCTGAGAAAGCCGAGAAAGCCGATAAAGCTGAGAAAGCTTCAACTTCCCCTGAAGAAGATCCATCCCAAATCTCTCGTACTGATTCCAGCATCGGTGAGTCATTTGCTTCTAACTCTTCATCAATAAGGTGTGGTGATTCACCTTCCGTTTCCAGTTCAACTACTCCATCATTTTCTTGGTCTTTCCCTTCACCATGGTTCGAGGGTGGAAGCAACTCATCTTCGATGCAGTCATCAGCATGGGGCTTGGTAATTGTGACAGCCACATTAGATGGTGAAATTAGAGCGTATCAGAATTTTGGAATACCCAGAAGGCTTGGTCGTCAACCCACCTTGTTTTGAGGCGACGCATAACTGAGTTTTTGAGTTATATAAAATAGATGACGAGAAAGCCATAGTCTTTGTTTCAAGTCTCCGTATTATAAAAGCAATAAAGCGTCATGTATAGTAGTTCTTTTTCACTTCCTTCTTATTTAACTGATACCTAACTGCTTCAGAACAAGAAGTTTCACATCTTTCGGTTTCTTCAAGCTTGTTATACTGGTAAACTTCCATACATCCACCTTCATGGTTGATATCCTTCATTCAGCTTGGTCTGAAACAGCGTATAACTCATCAACTAGCTAGAATATAATTAGTTTATGTTAAAAAGATGGCAATGCAAAATCAAGGAGGTTGAAGTGGGACTTTAACTATGCTATAAAAACGATGCATTCCGTAAATTTTACTTAAAATATTTAAGTAATTTAATATTGATCCTTCAATTTTTGATATTTAATAATTTAGTTTTATATAAAAATTAAAAAAAATAATGCAATATTATGTTGTATATATTACTTCTTATTTCTTAAGCAAAAGGTTAGTAACTTAAATTGGAATGTATTATATTCCAAATCAAAACTTATTGTTAACTTGTTTTAATTTTAAAAAATTTGATATGATAATTTATCTATAATATAAATAATATTTAAAATATATTAAATATAAAAAAACTTATAATTTAATTAATTGAATCAATTATAACATAATTCAATAAAGAGATAAGTAATTCTAAACGGTCTAATTTTTTAAATTTAGTGCTTAAATTTTTAAAAGAGTAACCAATCTTTTAAAATCTTGACAGTTTCATAAGCATTAACATAATGTTTGGTTCACCTACTAGAATAGATAAGGAATGAAATAGTTATTCTTATAAATAGAATAAATGATGAATAGAATAGAATGAATATTATTTATTTTGGTTTATTCATAAGAATTTCTAATGATGATGTATGTCCATGTTTAGTTTAAAAACATAAATTTAAAATGACAAAGGAATAACTAACAAAAAGATTAAAATATTCTTTATAGTTTACACTATTATTATTATTACTACTATTATCATCATCATCATTATCATCAATTTTCTTATTATTATTATTAATTTCTTCTTCTTTTTCTTATTGTTATTATTATTATAAGAAAATTAATAATAATAATAATAATAATAATAATAATAAAAAGAAGAAGAATAATAATAATAATAAAATAATAAGAAAATTATTGATAGTAATATCAACAACAACAATAACAATAATAATAATGATAATAATAGAGAGAAAAGTTGTTTTTCCTATTTCACATTTCACATAATAGATAAAGACAAGGGGAAATATCTTTAGCTGTTCCTGAAAGTGTATGAATAACTAAACATGATATTAGTTATTCTGTATGTCATTTTTTAACCGAACAAAATAATAACTATTCATTAGGAATGCTAAATTAACAAATTATTATAACAGGCTATTAAATTTTAAAATCATGTCACTAAATTGAAAATTTTAAAAATTTGGATAAAACTTACATTTTATCTAATATCAGTTATGAGCATTATTAATCCCATGAATATATTCAAATTATTATTAAATTATTATAAATTCCGAAGTCCAACTACTATAAAGCTTGACAGATCTAAATCCAAAATGAGGCGGGAAAGCACGGCAGAGCAACGCAGTGCAGAGGATATCCAGAAGCGTCTTGTTCGGCCTCCCTCTTCCACTTCCAAACTCTCTCTTTCTCTGTAAGTATGTGTTGTTGTGTATGTTGATGTTGTGTTCGTGGTTTGTGTATTCTAATGTCCTGATTCGTGTTTGATTTATATGCGTATACGTTACAGAATTGATGCAGTGTTCAAGGTGAATCCGACGCAGTTCAACGCTAAATCGGAAGAAACCAACGAGACGAAGAAGAGGATGAAAAGGAAGCTAGAAGACTACTTGGATCCAGTCCTTATCTCCAAAACCGCCGCAGAGATGAGCTCGAAGAGAGGGATTCGGTGCTCTGACTGGTCAGTTGACGAAATTGGAACTGTTCACGATAACTTCAAGGCTTTCGATCTGGAGACTTGTACTCCATTCGAGCAGTTTGAACAAACAGCATTGAAACGTTTCAAGGGTGAAGGATAAGCCGAACTTGGTGTAGGATAAGACTTAGCCAAAAACTTTCTTCTGTAGAGTGTAGTGCAATAGGTGTTCTGTTTGTCAAAGTGATTTACTTCTGTACATAGAATTGAATATCTACTCGAAACTTTGGCTTAGTCTCGTTGGACTCTTTCTGAATTAGCACATAAACTAGCATTCTTATGGGTTTGATTCTTTGTTTGAAGTGATGATAGCGGATGATTCTGATTGCAGGATATTGCGGGGCTACGATTTACATTATAGCTGCGGAACATCGCAGACTACAGATGATATATAAATAGTTGGATTGTAATTAACTGATGACTAACGAGCTACGAGGAATTTCATCTTTATCTTAACAGAAGTTGGATTCAAGTGTTTTGCACAACAGGTGAAGAGCAAGGTACGAACAAGATTTATATCCTGTGTTTGTTGAATTCAAACCGATTGAGCTAGTATATTTTGGTAATTCATATCGTAGACCGAAGGTCGTCCATTAATTCAATAACTTTGTAGTCTGCGGAATGTGCTGCAGTTCTTTTTAAGAAAAAGTTTCATGGTTTGGATATTATAAATAGTAAAAAAAATTTATAAAATAATTTTTTATTTAATAGTGATCCGATTAAATAG
Organism: Erythroxylum areolatum; assembly: GCA_024520975.1. NCBI lineage: Eukaryota > Viridiplantae > Streptophyta > Magnoliopsida > Malpighiales > Erythroxylaceae > Erythroxylum > Erythroxylum areolatum. The sequence continues at coordinate 60,844,538 of JANIJH010000004.1, read as the reverse complement.
ATGCTGTCTTCTTTATAAATAGCTTATTACATTATCTTGGTGAAGTCTTGCGTTCAATTATTTTTCTGGGTGTATAATTAAATATGTTAATTCCCTTAATTGCATGCATTTTCATACTAACACACTAAGAGGGCTGTCTCATAAGATTGATCAAAGTCAGAAAAGTTTAAATTGCTTCTGCCAACTAGTGAGCTTAGGCTATCCTTTCCAATTGCATGCAATTCAGTTGCTCATTCCACATTTAGGTGATATGGTTGTATTCCATGTAGTTCTTTTTGGTTCTGTCTTCTCAGTACTTATGCACTGCCCTGCACAAAAATCGGTAGTGGTGTTTGACTATTTTCAATAGTTGAAATCAATACTGTAAGTAGGATCGAGAGAAAATCCAAAAGCTTTATTCTCTGACTGTTCTACTAATGGCCAGTTTGTTGATACTCTCCAATCTATCTGGCCTGTTCTCTTATGATATGTGAAATTTATGGGGAAGATGGGTCGATGTTATTGGTCCTACTTCCTCCTGATTCCTGAAACAATGGTATGTTGGTGACTCTGGGGCATGACATTCTTGATTGGTCTCCTTTTTGCACAAACTCAGATGCAGAGAGAGCCTGAACGAGGTTCTGAGGATCCGACATGCTTAACTGAGTGTTGTGGACCAGAAAAAAGAAAAGATGCTCTGACAAAGTACTCGAAATCTTACAATACACAAAAGCAGGTTAGTGTTGCTTTACTCTTTTGCAGGCTGACTGTTAAATGATGCATAACATTGCATGTGGCCTTAACAATAAAATGGCTTCCAAGTTTAGCTTTAAAATGGAGATTCTAGACAAAGATTAGGCCTTGATGGATACTTTGATTGGTACCTATATCCACCAAATTGAATAAAAAGCCCATTAGACTGATAGAAATATTCTAACCATGATATGGATGATGTGATGACACCTGGACATTTACAAATCAACAAGCAAACGTAATCAACAGGGACAATTCAAGATGTATAATCGCTGTAGTGTTATAGAGTGGGGTATGGAACCTTAAACTGAATTGGTAAGGACAATGATAATTTAGCAGTACACAACGCTTTTTAGCCATCGATTCTCAGTGTAAAGGCTTAGTCAATTTTTGCTATTGGACTATGTATGTGGGTCACAATGTCCATTAACAAAAGTGCCAAGACCTGTGAATTGAACCAACCGCTCATCACAGCAATACCACAAATCATAGTTTTAAATTCGGGCCGTAATTATAATTTTGATCAAGTTTGTTATTTTAATTTGTCACAATTACTTTTACATTATCCTTAATTCAACTACATTGTCCATTCATTATGCTGACAATCATAACATAATTCACAATTAAATTTTATCACATATGAAGTAAAAAAATAAATATGATTAAGGATAATAATGAATTAAGTTAGATTAAATTCGATTTAATGCTTTTGTTTTTAGATTCGAAATTTCTAATCCTTTAAACAAAATAGCATTATTTTTTATTTTAGTTGATTGAATCATTTTAAGATAATTTGGGCTGTGAATTGAGAGATTTTTTTTTGTTGCCTACGAGGTGTCTTAGGAGGGTCCCAACTATAGTAAGACACCTTTAAGCCATCAACTCCCAGACTAATCCCTACTCGAGCCGAATAGGTCCCTTGCGAGAGGCAAAATTCTGGCATCAAGTTTTAAATGGCCATATACATGAGGACGGTTCAAACCCGTAATCTCACTTAAGCCAGAAGAACTCTTTACGAACTCACCTGTACCCTGGAATTAATGAAGTGAGATTTTAGCTGGAAAAGAGTCACACTCCCATCATCCATACAACACCAAACGCTAGGGAAAATTGATTGGAAGTGAAAGCCATATGTTGAATCAAACAAAAACAAAAGAGGAGTGTCTTACCCTTGCGGTCTGGGCCTCTCTTTGCTATTTACATGTGCCGTTTTATCTGAGGCCTCAGTACTAAACTGATTCCATTCCCACGCCTCCCCATCATCTGTCTCTCACCTGCTCAGCCAAGCCAACAACATATGCAGCTAACGAACGGTAAAACGTCACTTTCACTTCCTCTCACTCTCTTCGTGGTGTCGTCAGCTTTTCATTGCTAATAGAAGCCAAATGCTGTACTGGTGGGCAAGCATCTCCATTTCTCTTGTCTCACTCTTTCTTTAGTTATCTCATGTTTAAACGGTTGTCTTGTTCGAAAAATAGTGCCTAGTTCCCTCTCTGAGGTGGCTTCGCCGGACTTTTCTTAGTAGGGTCTCGGTTTGGGGACAAGCATATAGGCTCATGGGTCAACCGGTAATTCTCTTCGTACCCTTTTGTTTGTTTGTTATTAGCTGCAGCTCAATAGCTTCTATGGTTCATTTTTCTTGTTGTAACTGGTGTGGCTGAACCGGTTGGATGTGAAAGTCGAAACCTTGAAATGCAGGAAGAGGGATGGCCTCTTGGGTTGAGGCCAGTAAATGCAAGAGTTGGGTTGGTTAGAAATCGCGATTTCAATGGATCAGTTTCGTTTAGCACGCTGCTCACTGGTTCTCCAACCTCTTCCTCTGATTCTTCTTCAGATCTTGATACAGAGGTTATCTTTTCTTTTATTTTTCCATTTTTTTCTCTTTATTTCAATGTCAAATGATGTGTTTATGCATTAAAAGAGCTTGTAGTTCTCGCTTTATTACTGAAAATAGTTTCTTGGTTGTCAAAATTAGGGAAGATTTGTAATTTGACTAGACATATGGCGTTTTGTTCAAGCTCTGAAGTTTCGACCCCAACAAGCAAATAAAGTCCTTTTCCTTCTCTGAATAAATGAAATCGGATTCAATCTCTGCGAGCAAGAGTATTGGGATTGTTTTACTACTCAAACAAGTTTTGTGAGAGTGATTCCTACAAATATGTAAACTATTTCCTGTCCTTCTCAAATGGTTGCTTTCTCCATTTCTGCGCTCATTAAACTAAAAGAAAAGTTGAAGCTGCTTTACCCTTTCCAAATGGTGCATCATAATGGTCTTTGACTCAGCATTTGTTTTCAATTCTCCTGTAAAGTGTTATCTTCATAATTTGGCTCTGAGAAAAGGGTGCTTTAGTAAGCAACTTGTTTTGTGGACTGAGATGGGGAAGATGCTATTTGCTATCAGTAGATAATTTCTTCTTTTATAGGGCCTAACTGCTTGATCTAACAGGAAGCTGTTGTAACTGTAGTTCAGATACACAGTAAGCTGCGAGGCAATCAATTTCAAGCCATTGAAATACTTCATTCTTGGATTACTAGACTTATGTTGTACTGTTAGAAGATTAAGTTGTCTTGCTTAATTCTGTCTCTAAATGCAGTCCACTGGATCCTTTTTCCACGACAAAAGCATCACACTTGGAAGCCTGATTGGAGTTTCTGGCATTCTAGAGTTGTCACGAAGATCAAGAAGGGGAAGAACAGTAGAAACCTTGAAGGAACAGAAGAATTTCAAGTCAAAACCACGGTTATTCTCATTATGCTCAAGGCTAAGCACTGATGCTATTAACACAAGCACCACTCCTTCACTTGGTCACTTTCTTGAAGCTGAGAGGAAAGCTGCCAGCAGTCAAAGAAGGAACCTGATCCCAACTTTGAACGGTCCTAATTTTTTGTCACGCGTTCTGCCTACTTCAGGTCAGAATTCCCTATTTATCGGCGATCAAATTGCTCCTCAATCAAGTGCTTTGACGGGGCCAAATGTTGAGAGAATATCCAACACAGAATTATTAGAACGTGACAGAGACTATGGAGGTTCACTACTGCTCCCATGTCTGTGTGGACAACTCATTGAATGATGACACTTCTTGTGGGTGAGAACTGAGAAAGTTAATTATGTTCTGCTTCTCCTTGGGTTCTGGTGATTAAATGTCAATATTAGCAAAGAGAAGCTCTGGAGCCTTTACATAGGAATGCTGAAGCAGGTTTTTAAGTAGTGACTTGCCTTGGATTCAGTGGGAAGTTTTATATTGCCAATCATGGCTTCGGACTAATTGATTCTTCTGGTCTTTTGAGGGGACAGCAATACAACCTAAGACATTAAATCTGGAAAATTTTTGGTCCAAGTGACAAAGAATGTTTGTTTTAATACCCAAAAAATGGTTTTTTTTATGGCATCATTGTCTAATATTTCCAAGTATTTATGATGAAAAAAACTTTGCCTTTTGAAGATAATCAACACGCATTATGAGGTGTAGGACTTTGTAGAAATCCTTCAAATTTTAAAAAATCGCTTAACGAACTAATAATTTATAATTAATAAATTCAGAAAAAAGACGAAATTAAGGAAAAAGAAAACAGAAAGGGCTTATCATGAATTAATTTAAGCACACTAGATTGTGCTTTTTTAATTTCCAAGCAATGCATTAAAAACTAGAGTGAAAGTTAAATCGGTAAGATAAGAGATTTAAGATTTAAAAGGCTAAATCAATATTAAATTGTCATAAAATTAGTTAAAGATTACATAAAATTAAAATATTTAAAAAATAATTGAAGAAGACTGTCTTTAATTGTCGAAAAATTTAAAATTTATTAAAAAAAGAGACTAACAAAAAATAATAGATTTATTTTTGTTTATAAAAACTAATTAATTTATAAAAATTAGTTGATTAATTAATAAATTAAATAATTTTTAATAAAAAAGAATATTAAATTAAATTGAACCCAAAAAATTAAAAACTAAACTAAAATTGGTTTAAAATTTTTCCAACTAAATTTTAATTTTTAAAACATTATTTTAAAGTATCCTTATAATGCAAACAAGGCCTAATTTATTTTGTTATAGAGCCGAAGCCCATTTGATGTCGAGTATAATACGAAGTACTTTCAAAAGCCTCTCTCTCTCTCTCTCTCTCTCTCTCTCGTCTGAATCGGTCATCGACTCTTCTCTACAATGATTCGCATCATCAAGAACAATAACAAAGTCAATAGAAAGCAACGTTCATCAATCTCCTTCCTTCTCTACCATTATTGGGCCAACCATTTAACTAAGTTCTTTTTTTTAACTGTTTATTGCTTTTTTGTCTCGTTTTCTGCAATCAAACACACAAGGGTTCAAAGAAAGGGGATGGGTCGTCCTCTTCCTCTTCTCTGGAGGTGCGACCAGAGAGAGCTGGCATACAGGTGTTGACACCAACTGGAGGATGGAGAAGAGTTTGAGTGTGACCCTTCTGCTTTTAACTCTCTTCATGCTTTTCGCACTGGATGGCTCTGCTTGGGGTTCACATTTTGTTTGCTTGCTCTAAGTGGTTTGTACTGTTATAAAGCTGGGAACTTGTTTATGTTTGTATATGTTTAAGTCTTGCTTGTTTAATATATTCCTCTACAGATTTCGAATGGCTTTGTAACTGGAATTCTTGGAAGTCTTCATGAATTTTACCTTCCGCTGGTGAGTCTGAATTTCCAACGACGATGAGCCTATAGCAACATTATTATCATCAAGACTATGAACACTCTAAAACTACACCAAACAGCCTGAGTATGTCAAAACTTAACAAATGAAAAGAGTAAAGCAATAGCGATATCCACATATCTTGTATTGAAATATTGAATTGTGCCTTAACTATTGGGTCATTTATTATACATGCATCTACATATAATCAAGCTTGTGGTCACATCTATTTATAAATTATAATAATTTACATATTCATCTACATATAATCAAGCTTGTGGTCACATCTATTTATAAATTATAATAATTTACATATTCATCTACATATATTCATCACTTTTATAAATAGTTATAATCAGTATGGTGACATCTATTTATTTTCTTACAAATTAGAATCATTAAATTATTTCATAAAATATATTAATTTGTTAGAGAATTAATTAGATAATAAAATAAAAGTATTAAAAGTTGATTGAGTATAATAATACTTGCCTGATAAGCTTAAGATATTATAATATGGTGAAACATTAATAGAAATACAATTTATTAATCATTGAACCTTACTACAAAATAGTGTTGTGGATAGAAGTAATATAATATTTTTAGAAATGGTTAGGTCTATAATGACATAAGTAATATCTATCATTGATTAGGGTTATATCTTACTTCTAACCATTCATGTACTTAATCGCGTGCCTATAAAATCAGTTACAAACACTTAGTATCAGCCATGGATAGGTAAAAAAAAACTTTATATGACAAGCTTATGATCATAAGGGTGTATTGTCTATATTCATGATCTTTCTCATAAATATGAAAAACTAGGTCCAATAGAAAAGTATCTTTATTAGATATTTTGAACACTATAAAGGATATATATTCATAGGGTAACAAAGTATTACACGAGCAATTGAATTTGAATCATGAGATGTCACATTCCTAAGAAAAATAACTATCTAAAGTAGGATGAAATAGGAAAAAATATGTTTCTATATGATATTCATGATTAAAATGATTCTATTTCACGAAATCATAAAGAGGGACTCCTTTTAAGTGAAAGCAATATAGAAAATAAAGAATTAAGTTAATATCAAGTAAGTTTCTAAACCAACAAGAGTTTACCTATTGTATCTAATTCGAGTGGGAACAATCGAGACATTGATGGATTTATGTCTCATAAATCTTGTTTATGTAGAAATAATTATGGAATAATTCTCTAGCATCGAAGTAAAGGGCTAACAAAATAAATGTGATTATTAAAGATGCAAGAAATGACCTAAAACATTATATGCAGAATTTATCCAAGAATTGATTCATTAGTTGAGATGTTGTATATTCTTAACAGATATAGGATAATAAATTCTTTACATACTGGTTGGATAGATTATTGAACAAGTATGAAAATTGCATAATCCTAGTCGATTAATCTTATTATATATGAATGGGAGATAATAGTTATGGACACACATGGCAGTATCCAGTTTTCAAAAACCATAATACAGAATCCAACTTTCAAAAACAATGTAAGTGAGAAAATCATGAGAATATTGTCAAGTGTGGACTGTGGACATTGAGAGAAGAGAAGTGGTAGGGCCCACAATCCACTTTATTTAGTATATTTCTTCTTAATGTATTAGTTTATGATATAAATACATAAAATCTTTTTCTAGGGTTAATGAGAGGTTACCGAGAGAGATTTATGTACCTTGTAATCACTATTTGCTCACTCTTGAAAATTTCTAGTTCACTGTTTTCGTGGTTTTTCTCCCAATTCTCGAGTTTCCAAATTAAATTTGGTATTCGTTGTTATTGCTTTGGTTTTCTTGTTTATTGTTATTGTGCTTGGTGCAATTGGAATTGTTAAGATCCCAACAACTGGTATCAGAGCAAGGTTCATTGGCTAGATTGCTTAGCAAACAAAAAAATGGAGGATAGGAAGTTCAAGATTGAGAAGTTCAATGAAAAGGAATTTGGGTTTTGGAAGATGTAGATGGAGGATTATCTAAACCAAAAGAACTTGTATCTTCCCCTTGACGAGAAACCAGATTCGATGAAGGAAGATGAGTGGAAGGTTATGGATCGATAAGCACTTGGTACGATTCTTTTGACATTAGCACCCAACGTGACATTCAACATCAAAGATGTGGCAACAATGACAAGTTTGATGAAGGCCCTATCAGATATATATGACAAACCCTTGACTATAAAAAAGATATATTTGATGTGTCGTTTATTTGATTTAGAGATGGAGATAGTAGATGATAGATGGTAGTTCAACTGCTGAACAAATAAATGAATTTAATTCTATTATAAGACAATTAACTTCAATGAACATTAACTTTAAAGATGAGGTTAAAGCTTTGATCTTGTTATGTTCCTTACCTACTACATGGGATACTGTTGTAACTGTTGTGAGTAATTTCGTTGCAAAGAATAAACTAAACTTGATGATGTACGTGACTTGATCCTAAGTGAGTATTAGGAGGAGGGAGTTTGGGGAATCATTAAGGGAAGTTTATAGTACTGGGAGTAAGGGAAGGGAAAAACAATGAGGGAGCAAAGAAAAACCAGAAAGATCGAAGTCTAAAGGGCAGAGCAATTCCAGAAGCAAGTCAAAGATGTTGTGTTGGGGTTATGGGGGTAAAGGGCATCCCAAGAAAGAGTGTCCAAACCTAAAGAAAAAGAAAGATAACCGATCGAAAACACCAGGATGATAATGGTTCATCAGTGAACTTTGCTTCAGATCATGTAGGTGACGATTTGATTCTTAACGTTGATAGTCCCATCGACTTTTAGATATTGGACTCTAACGCATCATTTCACTCGTCACCATATAGGGATCTGTTCCATAACTTTAAGTCTAGGAAGTAGGAAAGGTTTATCTTGTTGATAATGAACCTTTGGATATTATAGGGAAGGGAGATGTCACGATCAAGACTTCAAGTGGGAGTATATGGAAACTATAGGATGGTAGGTCCATTCTGAACTTTTAAAAAAATTGATTTTGGTAAGTCAGCTAGACTCATGTGGTTATAGAACTATGTTTATTGATAAGGCTTGGAAGGGCTCTAACAGTGTCATGGTTGTAGCACAGGGGACCAAGGTTAGGACTTTATACACTATTGCAGAGTGCTCTAATATGGTTGTTGCAACAATAAATGATAACACCAAGCTATGACACAGTAGGCTTAGTTATATGAGAAAGAAAGGGATGAAAATTTTAGCTTCAAAGGGTATTCTATCTAGTTTGAAATTAGTGGATTTGCGTCTATGTGAGAGTGTTATGGGCAAACAAAAAGGGTAATTTTCACAAAGACCAAGAGACAATTGAGAGCAGAGAGGCTTGATTTCGTATGCACCGATGTGTGGGAGCCTATAAGGTGAAATCTCTAGGTGGCTCGCGATATTTTGTTACCTTCATAGATGACTTCAGCAGGAAGGTGTGAGTATACTTCCTAAAGCACAAGTATGAGGTGTTTGAAACTTTTCAGAGTTTGGAGAGCTGAGGTTGAGAATCAGATTGATAGGAAAATTAAATGCATCAGGTCTGGTAATGGAGGTGTGTAGCGCCCCCTTACCATAGGGTATCCACCGGAACGCCCGTAGGTCATTCCGACAAATATCCCACGACAAGAGACC
>JANIJH010000004.1:60814221-60827668 GCA_024520975.1 Erythroxylum areolatum | reverse complement strand
TAAAATACAAAAATTTGAATTATTTTCATTATTTTACAATAAATTATTATATTTAGATAATTATTATATATAGATAAATATTATATATAGAAATAATTAAAATATAATAAAGATATATATAAACTAAAATGGAAAAGATATTAAAAAAAGCTAAATTAAATAGCAACTGTACAGTATGACAATGAATTATTTTGTAATTTTTAAAAAATTTAAGGACTATTTTATAAATTTAAACAATTACTTGAAATGGTACTCGGTATTAATCGGTATTAGTACAGTATCGTATCAGAATCCAATTCAGTACTAAGTCCAGTACAGTATTCATAACATTGATTTCTCGACTTTTCATGTTAAACTTGGTATTCATTATTATTGCTTTGATTTTCTTGTTTATTGTTGTTGTGCATATTGCAATTGGAATTGTCACAATCCCAACAAATACAAGTACAATGATCATGTAATTCCGTAATTGAATTTCTTCAGAGTATCAAGAACTCCTCTTGGAAAGCCACGAATGGACTTAGTTCTTATCTCCAGTTAGTTATCCAATGATAACTACATGTCATAAGAAAAGGAAAGGGTTAAGAAAAGTATATATAAAAAAAAAGGGCAGAACAATTACGGAAACTACATGACAGGTACAAATACTGGCTAAACTTTCTACTATCAAGTGGTAATCAACATCGTAAGTGACCACTTGATATTTGGAAACATCGCTCGATTTCCTACGGAATCTGCCTTGATATACATGTCGTATAAACTTTGGCTATCCTTGCCAAAGTTCTGGGAATTAAGCTTTTTATGGTTTGTGTTAAGACTTTAACAGGCCTACCAGGTCCTCACGGGTCTCGCATTTGGGGGCTTGGACTGTGGTTGCCGGATACTGATTGAAGAGTATAAGAAACGTGTTTTCTGCCAAGAAGTGTCCATTGTACTACGTAGCGTATGCACATTGATCAGTTGCAAGTTAAGAAATAAGGTACAGTGACGATGTTTTGCTGCGCCTTCCTGGTCATCTTCCGGTGGTCCAACATCGTATTAGCTCCATTATGACACTGTGAAGATTAAGCAGAAAAGCATAAGGAAAACTGAAAAGCGGAAACAATGTAAGAGCATACCTGAGATTGTATAGGTTTGTATTCCAATTACGTGGAGCTCTTTTAGACGTGATTAGCTTTACTTTGTTTTTCTTTTCACATATGTACTATTTAAACAAATTCAAGTCTCTTTCCACGAATCCAAAGTAAGAGGAACTCGTCTGTAAACCTTCAAACACTTTAGTTGATAATATGGAAAATTTATGAGAAATTTTAAATGTTTTAAAAATTAAACCAATTTAACAGGTTTAACACTAACAAACTTGATCTGATCAATTTTTTGGTTCCATTTTTAACTTTCTGGTTCAATTTAATTCAATAATTTTTGTTGTTAAAAATCAATAAATTTATTAATTAATCAGTCATTTTTATAAACTAATTAATTTTTATAAATAAAATAAATCGGTTATTTTTTTATTTAACATTATCTTTTTAAAATAAACTTTAAAATTTTCAATAAATAAGGATAATTTTCTTCAATCATTTTGTAAATTCTTTAATTTTATTTAATATTTAACTAGTTTTATGAGGGCTTAATGACATTTGAACTTTTTAAACCATAAATTATTATTTTATCAGTTTATTTTCTAATTCAGTTTTCAAAACATTGAAATTTTTAGATATTGAATTGAGATTTTATCTATTAATTGAACTAAAACTATCATTTAATTCACTATCCGAAGTAAATAATTTACATATTATTCATGCTTCCCAATATTTGTCTAACCTCTATTTAAAGAATAATAGTTATAAATTTCGCCATTATCATAAGAACAAACAAAAACAGGAACTCCACTTTTAACTGATTGCTTAATCACAAGTGACATGAAAGCTCATCTTACGATTTGTACGTTCAACTTCGACTTTTTAAAAGAAAATTTAAAGGGTACAAGAAATTTAGTGCAGACAACTTGAATAAGATAGTACTCCTGAAAAAGTGCATACAAAACTAACAAAAACAATTCCAACCAAACTTAGTGCTGCTCACGCAAGCAACAATTCGAGTACCTACGGACGACCTTACTATAGACTGGAATCAACAAGGAGACCTACTCCATATTTGTTGTGTGGGTTTGCTTTGAGCTCCCACATTACACGACAACAATAGATAACCAAAGTATAATCTTTGGAAGACAATATAAGACCACCAAAGAAAGTTTGTTTTGCATGAAGAACAAGACAGCCCACTTTGCCAAAAAGATTAGAGCTTTTATATGTAATCAGGAATGGTGTCAAAGTTATTTGCTTTCTCTTTCGTATATATCAACACTAACCACGATCTATGGTTGTTAGGTTTGGCCTCCTCAAAATTTGACCTAAACAGTCTAAAGGTTAGAACTCTCTGACTTAAATAATATTGTTTTGATATAATTATTTAAAATAATATCATTTTAATTTGTAAATTTAAAAAATTTAAATTCAAAACAAAATTATTTTGATATAACTCAAGACAAATTTTGAATTGAATTTGGACCATAAATAATAAACAATTAATCATACAAAATCGGCAGTAGATCCAACACGACCAAACCTGTTGTAACCCTTATGGTTACTAATGACTAGAATAGGTGAAATCATATATACTCCTGAAACAATCAATGAAATTTTAACTTGTACTCACCACAATTGAGCTTAATGACATGTCTCCCACCCACTCAGAGGCTGCATTTGTGCTTTGAATCATTCACATCTACGGTGGGATTTAACGGACAACAGAATAGGGAAATTTCGATATGGCAAACACGAATGATTTAAATATTCAACCACATAATGTACTCACAAACGAAAATGAAAGACAACCACTTGCATTTTCAAATCAATTATTGAACCAGAAAATAGCTACATGAAGCTCGTTGCATACCCAAATCACAAAAGATTGATTGACTGAAAAAAGATCCATGCATTATCCAAAAAGTATTGCTATTTTTTTATAACAATAATGTAAAACAGTGAGCATTAGTTCACTCCACATAGGCAAGTTCCATGCATATCCTGTCAAATATTGAATAATAATAATAATAATAATAATAATAATAATAATAATAATAGAAGGATTTTATGATACAGAACTATTTTCAAATCTAGGATAAGAAAAAGAGAGAAAAGTAATGTTCAATTCCAAAAAGGATTAAAATTCTATTTGATGACTATAATGAGATCACATCAGGGTCCATTTCTCACAAAGAATGCGGCCATAAAAGCATTATGATCATTGCCAAATTAAACTAATTATCAAATGCCATCTGGGTTAGTTTCAAAAGACCTATCTCTATATCTATATAGTCAAATTCCCTTGCTTTTTGGGACAATTCATAAAGTCATAACCTAGGATGCTCTACAGCATAAAGATCACCCTCTTAAGTCATTGAATCTGTTCTTCTTTTGTTTTTTCTTGAATGAGCAACTCCTGCCTAAAATGATGGATTTATCATATAGATCTTACCCACAATCTAGAATATCCAATAAAGAAATGTCACCTAAGATGAAAATTTTCAAATAAAGTGATTAGAATAATTTCATAATAACCAATGTTTTAAAAATCGAATCAAAAATTAAGTTGGTAAGGCAAGAGATTTAAAATTTAAAAGGTTCAACCAGAATTAGACTATCATAAAATCAGCTAAAAATTAAATAAAGTTAAAAAAATTTAAATATAATTTAAAGAGATTATCCTTACATATTGAAGAATTTGAAGTTTAATTGAAAAATGTGATTATGTTAAATGAAATTAACTGATTTTTTATTTATAATAACTTATTAATTTACAAAAATTGACTAATTAATTAATTAATTGATCAATTTTTAACAACAAAAGTTATTAAAATAAACCAAACTGAAAAATTAAAAACTAAACCAAAAACTTAAACGATTCAAGCTTTTTACTATTAAATCAGCCAAATCAATTGGGTTTTTAATCATTGATAAAAACATTAAAAACATGTTCGTTTCTAATAATAATTTAAATTTAACATAGATATATAAAATGCATGAACAAGGCTGCTCCTATATTTCATTGATGGGGACAGAGACATAGAAGGAATGAAATTTTGGCCTGATTAAGGAATGTAAAGAATAAGTGGATGAGTGGAGTCAGGTTGGCAAAAAGAGGCAAATTCGTAATAGAAATGACTAAGGGAATCCATAAGAATAATTGTGTGACAAATCAATGTATATGAGAAGGAGATCGATCACGAAGGTGACGTTTGGGTTGTATGATTGAGCTCATGTGGCGAGAACGTGAGGACTCACAATAGCATAATGGAATCTCATCAATCTTTTTGCTTTCCTTTTTTTTTTCCCCCCGCCACCTGTATGTGCATGCTGTTACTATCTCCCTCCTGTTTTAGGCAGAGATGGATATATGATAAGAGTGCACACACCCATCAGACTAATAAAGAACATGTTTAGTACAAGAACGTTAAGAAAAGTGAAAGCTGCTGTTATACACAGTTCATGTCACGAGAATCCATGTGGACGTTATATGCTCATCATGATCAAGATCGATTCCTCCTCCTTTTCCCAACCTATCGTTAAAAGCATTGTGAATGTATAGATGAGGACAACTTATAGTCTTCTTTTTCAAAAGTATTAATGAATATTATCTTCTTAGATTAATTTTAATTTACTAATTCATATTATAATTAACTAAAACTACATAATTATTAAGAAATAATGACTGTAAATTCTCTCGGTCACAAAATATTGAAGGACTTTACTACAGCATTTGTATAAAGAAGTGTGGATACTCCAGTCATATTATAGCTTGGATTTCTGAGCCGCCCTGCAATTCCTTCTTGGATAGCTAATGATAAGACATGTTCTTTGTTACTATATATATATATATTACAGGAGATTGCAAGGTTGTTCCTTTTTTTTGTGTCTTTTAATACATTGATGTGAGTACGTAAGAAATGGTCATATTCCAAGTTCGAAAGTTTCGGGATCACTAACTGTATAACCTTCCTTTGACTGCTGGTCAGAACACACAGGGTACAACCTTGACCAAATAGCTAGCATATTATAGCACCATTGATATCTCTTCTCTTTCTGACCATACTCGGCTATGAATCATGTGCTGGTTTCTTGAAGAGAGCTCCTCTTTTTTTAGGGTTTTGAGGGTTTTTTTTGAATCTGCTTTATTCGGTGTTTGGTGAGCAGTCTTGGTAATAGCAAAAGGCAACACCATCCAAATATCCATATTATTCCTTTCTTTCGAGATGGCCAATCCCTATACTTTTGACATAATACAGTATAGTCCTAGTTGCAAGAGCTACTTAGATTAAAAGAAGTTTCTTAGAAACTAAGGGGGTCCATTAATTTCTTCTTCTTTTTCATTAGTATGTTTTTTTCCTCTTTTCTAATGTTGTATTATTTCGAGGGTTGGTCCATCAATAGCACTATTCCTCTAGGGTCCCTAATCATGAATTTGGTTAACTTTTATGCATCTTACCCAATAGCAACACAAAAACTTAGGTTCCTTATCCTTGCCTTGTATTTTTGTCCAACTTTCTCCATACATCCTCCCAAAATTTTAGGCCCAATTTCGCTAGAATATTAGAGATTTGAGTTTGACAAATAGCTAAAGTAATGAATGATTTTTATGTTTGTTCAAATCTCTGATGTGTCTATATTGTACAACATAGTACGTACATACCTATGCATTAATTATTATTAGAGCAAATTGAACTCTTATTATTAACCTTAGCTAATTTTAACATTCTATATTTTCATGTTGATTCATTTTCCTATTAATTAAGTTAAAGGCAGTGAAAATGCGTAATTATTATTTTTAATTATTAAATAAATCTTTAAAAATATGTAATACTCTATCAAATACATATTTTGTGTAAATCATTTGAAGAACTCGTGAATTTAATTTAAATAATAAGTTAAACTCAAATAATTTTTGAAGTTTCTCGTATAAAATAAATTTAATCTATAATATTTGGAGATTAAATTCTCTTAGGAAATTCTTCTCACTATGTAAACTACTCCTAAAGACAGCTACACTTTTTTTGTCAAGTTAGGACACCAATGTATCCAAGTAACCAATGTTTTAAAAACAGACCAGAAGTTAAACTAGTAAGTTAAGAAATTTAAGGTTTAAAATGTTCAACTAATATCATACCATTATAAAGTTAGTTAATGATTAAATCAAATTAAAAATTTTAAAATATGATTAAAGGAAACTGTCTTTACGTATAGAAGAATTTGAAGTTTAATTGAAAACATGAGACTATTAAATGAAAATGATATGATTTATTTTTATTTATAAAAATTAATTAATTTATAAAACCGATTGATTAAGTAATAAACTAGTCCATATTTAACAATAAGGGCTATTAAAATAAATCAAACAAAAAATTAAACACCAAACTAAAAAGTCAATGAATTCAAAATTTTTATGATTAAATTGGCTAAATCAACTATTGTGAATTTCTAGAATTAGTTCTCTTATCAACAAGTTGGCATAATTTTGTACTGACATGACATGAAAATTACCCTATGGAAAATGATTTGTGATTAGTTGTCCCAATCTTTTGATAAATGTTAGAAAGACAAAAAGAAAAAAAAAGTGGTTAGTTGATTATCCTTTTCTCAATGTCAAATAATATTAAATCACAATACATATCTTTTATGTATGAAGTGATAAGATACAAGTAATTAAATATAAAAATCAGATCACCTTATTATTTCTCCGTCATGTACTTAAACAATCTCTTACGAGAAAAAATATGAATAATCAAGATGATTATTTTGAAGGTGTTACTAACAAAGTAGAGATTCAATATATATTTAATTTATCTTAATATTTCTCATATTTTTAGTATAAATTAAAATATTTATTTTAGTTTTAATATGCTTTATTTATTAAAAAACTTGATATGCTATTATTCTGGATATCTAATTTTAATGCCATCTAAATTAGGCTATAATTATCATTTTATTTAGTATAATTTATTATAAAATTTAATAAATATTAAAAATTTTGATTTTAATTATGCTTATCTCAAATGGGTACCTAACTCTATTGATTAAATAGCAAATTCAATTTTCACAAGTTATGCCAAGTGATCCACCAAGCATTACTCTTAACCTATTCGAGTTGTCTATGAAGTCTACAAGTCAAAAGTCCTTTCGGTTATAGACCAAGCACAGTTAAAAGACTTCAAAGTTAAGAAACATAAGCAACAAAAACAGAAGGTCGAAGGAGATGTGTATCAGACTTTCATGCACGCATCCTCGAAGCGCGTGCGATTCAAGATCGAATCACTTGGGTCAAGTGCCAGGTCGTCACGTCAGGTCCACAAGCTGACAAAACAGTGCTTTGTCCCCTAGTGAGTCGTGAAAGTTACACGCGCTCAACCTTGGTTCAAACTGAGAGAAAGGGGTCAGACCGACATTCCCCATATATATTTCCTAAGCAGTGTAGGGGAAGGGTCTGCTTTGACTCGTTTGCTGAGCGACTAAGGTCTGCTGTGATTTGGGTTTGCTGTCTTTAGATAATTTTCTTGGCAAACGAACTTCGAGAATTGTATCAAAGACGGGTTTTTCTTTAAAACCCACATAATCATTTCCTTGTTTATGCAATTTAATGGAGTCTTTTGAGATTGTTGTCTTGTCATTTGTACATGGAATTTCCCATCACCCACCAACAAGTACTAGGTTAACATCTGATGTCATATAATTGCAGAATCATTCGTAATTATATCAGTTTACATATGGATCAAAAAGAGTATGGCTTCACTTACTGTTTGTAATAATTATGTTATTAATATATTAGGCTTTATGATCTTTCTCATGCAAAGCATATCATCACTGACTCTGAAATATAAAAATGTGAATCATAAAGAATTGGTTTCCTTGGAGTGAGTTCCTGGAGCTCACTAAACTCTAGGTAGATCTCATTGCAGAAGAAAGAGGATGTTCTCTGATCTACTGCCAATGCAAGCCTCGAGTAAAGCCTTGATCTTCTTCAGTACTCACTGAATGAAGTTGAACTGACCCAGAAGAGATAGAACGTTCCTTTCGCGAAAACCTAAGTTTTTTTTTTTTTCAATTATCAGCAGATTCAGCTCCAAAAGACGTACCCTTTTGTCTGAATTCCCAATCTCAAATCCTTCTGCTTGGACAACAGAACAAATTGAAGAGTAATGCACTCTGGAATTCTTACTTTAACTCCGCTTGCTGATTAATTGCCGAACGATTCCAAGTTCTGCATTCAACGACCTAAGACAAATGATAATAACTGAAGTAACAACTGAAAAAAGCAAAACCTGCTTTTCTAAATCAAGGAAAGAACCTGACACATAGCATTCCATAGTGACATATGACCCGGCCGGTATATCTACACACGTCGATATAACACTATATCAAACCGAGTCTGTTAGGGCATCAACTTTGAGATTTCTTACTTCAGACATACCATTCCATTTTCCATGGAAGGATGCTACTTGTGGTCATAATAAACATTTTCTATAGTTGGCAGGGTGATACGAATTGGGATTGTAGTATTTTGACAGAAAATTGTATGTTATTGTATTAGGAAGACAATCATTCTCTTATAATTCTAAACCAAGTTTATCTATAAAGTTTAAACTATGGAAGAAGATAGCCATATCATCAAAAAGAAGTATGAATAAGATCAAAATATTCTAGCTGACCATTAGTGGCACATTTCATTATATATAGCCTGCAACTACTCTAGTTCAAAAGAGGACGAGATCACACTTTGCATCTTGGAGGTTATGAAATCAGAATTACTTTCTTCTTGACATTCTCAAAGCACCAATTCTTTAACTTAAACAATATGAGTATTTTGAAATGCTTAATTAGTCAATATTAAACATTGTGAAAAGTTCATGGTTACTTTGTAAAAGAAAGAGGGAACTTATGTTCATTGAGACAATTTTGATAGGGCATATTCAAAAGATCTTCTTTCTTTCAAGTTCAATTCAAACGGCTAAAAGCCAATAGCTTGCTGTTCAGAAAGATGATCCTTTGGCAAGAACATAACTTAATAAATATAAAGTTTCGATTAGCATATTTTGATGCAATCTCCCAGAAGCCATACGCCCACTTTGGTATACATGCCAATACATTGCAATCTGGAACAACATAAAGAAAAAAAGAAAGCCAAAAGAAGAAGAAAAAACATAAAAGACCTACCATTTCTAGGGTTTTCTTTGTAGTAATCTTGAAGAAAGCTAGCAGATTCCTCAATCCAATCTCGAAGTACCCCATCTCGAACGAGAGAATTGGAGAATTTGCTATGAGTACATCCTACTAATTAACTTTCTGATATTGAAGCTACACTGACAAGAAAAAGTACGGAAGTTGCATCCCACCGTTATCACATAGATAACGAGAAGCAATAATATCTATAATTGGTTGCTCGTGGAAGATGAACTAAAATTAGACAGATCGGTCCAGGCACTGCCACTCCAGTACTGATCATTCCCTGGATGAATTCCCAAAAACTGCCTCGACAGATTCAGCTCATGATTGTCCTCCATTTTCACTGGAGCCAACTGAGTTGCTCCAGAGCTAGACATCTTTGCTCTCATTTGACTCGCTCCACCATAACTTTGAACTTGCTCAATACTACCTTCAAATGGATATAAACCTGAAGAAGATGATGAATCCAACCCACCCAAGAAGGGAAATTGTTGATGGTGCAAGCGCCACTGATCTAAACCTCCTACTGAGAGTAGTGACCCACCAGCACCAGCACTACCACCAAGACCAACGCCAGCTAAAGCACTCCCTATTTGAAAATTCAGGTCAGTAGATCCTCCAACTGGAGCTGAAAGGCCGCCATAATTCAACCCCATATCTGCGTTTGCATAATCGGTGAGATGATGCAAAGGAGCCATGAATCTTAGTGGAGGAAGCTGTGGTCCAAGGCCCAGTATATCACTAGTTCCGCTATTAGAAGAGACAGTGCTTGTAGAACCTGCAGAACAAGTTTGTCGGTCGCTACTGACAGGAGATTTTGAGCTGTTCCCTTTGCTTCTCTTGTTCCTCCGACAGCCACCTCCAACTGGAACACTCCTTAGGGCACCACCTCTGGTCCAGTACCTTCTACAGGTTTTGCAGAAGTGGCGAGGCTGTGAGAGGCTGTAATTGTTGAAATAACAAAACTTTGTGTTGGTTGATTCACATCTTGGACATTTCAATGCCGCCTCTGGCATCGGTATGTTGGCCATCCTAGCTCGATCGGCCATTGAACCTGGCCGGATCGAGCCCACCCCCCCGCTTCCATGAGGCTGTAGGGGAGGTAGTTGTGGTGGTGGTGGCGGTTGTGGGGGAGGAAGTTGGCTGCTTGAACCAGTACTTGCACCACCAATATGGTGATGATTTGGTTGCTGTAAAAAGAGAGCAAAAGTGCAAAAATCAAATATCTGGTATATTCAAGCAAGATATATAGAAACAGAAGTTAGCAAGAATATTTATCTTTTGAACATTTTTTGCTTTATAGCCAAAGAAATCTTAAGGAACAAAAACTGAAGAAAAACCCCTTACTTGCTGAAAGTTGGCTGGATCAAGATAAGGTGGGATGGAAGAAAAAACCATGGTTCCTGAGCTTTCTCCTTTTGTAAAGTTTGATGGGGTTGTGTTTTTTGCTCTCTTTATCTTGGAGGAGAATACTAGTGGAGAATCACATCAACAAGAGGGAGTATTCTTTTTTTTAGCAGAGATAGGAGAGAAAGAAAGATAGAAGGTGGAAGTGGAATGAGGAGCTAAAATAAAGCAAGAACCTTTATATGTATATATATACACGCACATCATATTTTATGTGCATTAATGTATAAACTATATAGTGCTTTTTTCCTTCTAGCCAGCCCTTGACTACTCTTTTTGTTTTATATATCCTTTGCTTTTTTAGGGTTTTGAGAAGGCATTTCTTTCTTAACTCATAAGCTTCCTTTGTCATTCCATCTGGTGCCCTGTGCTTAGAATAAAGACATAAATTAGTGACCTAATCTTGCATGGAAAAAGTTCATATACAGAAGCGTGTTTACTTAGCCCCAAAAAAATGTGCTATTCATATTACAAAAACAAGAATAATAAAGCCCACTAAAAATTTTCTTGAAATGTAAATTTCGGAAAAGTTTTATAATACGTAACCTTGCTCGGAGTTCTTTCCCAAAAAATATGATATATATTTAATTAATCACATCATGAGTATAAGATAAGAAATAAAATATTAAATTACTAAAACTCTTATTTGATAATATACACAAAAATGCAGCAAGAAGATTCAAAAAGTAAGAGGTAAAAATAAAAATTTCACAAGTGAAATACACTGTAACAATAAAAATATTCAATTAGAACCTCACTAAAACGTAAAATTTGAAAAAATTCACTAATACGTAATCTTATCCTACTTAATTATGATGTCGTGTTCTAATCGTAAGTGAAATATATGCTAGAAATTTATAACTTTAAGGTTTATAAGTTCTACAGAATCTTGTGTAATTATAATAAGATAAATTAAGTCATGGGTTTGATGGAAAAGAAATGTTAATAAAAGAAAAAGGGAGCTTATTGGTGTGCTTTGATGGTGTGTGCATCAGTCGATGTGTCCCCGACCGGACGAACCTTTTCCCGGTCTGCTCTGTTCCCTCTCCCACTCCTTAGCTTTACTTTGCATGGGAATATATTTGTGACAAATCATAGCTAGTCCTAATCTCCATTCTAGACGCGTGACTTGCAAACCCCACTATATGTTGGTCAATGGTCATGGTCCTGCATTAGTGATTAAAGTAAGTCATTATTAACTAATTAATGTGTTTGTTTTGTTTTGCATTGTGGTGACCACCTTCTAAACGGTGTCGTTTAAGCCTTGACATTTCAGATAGCGCGAGTAAACTTTTGTCGTTTTAGGGTTTGATTGAACCAGAACCAGTCCAAGCTCAGGTTACGGTTGTACGGATGGCCCAAGATCCATTTTGAGCTTAGGGGACTCTCAAGTGACTGCTTTGTTTGTGTAGCTTCTGGTCTGGGTGACTCCAATTTGGGCTCCAGTGGTTCACTTGCCTACTTTTTGCGAGCAGCTCCATTGAAGTTTGGTTTTGAACTTGATGGGTCACTTTCTTGTCATGCAAACCTACCATTTTTTGTGTCTCAACATCTGCTAATTATGCTTAATGTGTAGGCTATGACCAACTGTAAACTGAAGTTTTTGCGCTTAAATTTTCAGAATATACAAGTTTTGCTTCAAGTTTCTTCCCATTCTCGCCAAGATTGATTGAGGTCAAAAGGAAATGATCAAAACTCTGGATAACACAAAATCGAACTAGATCTTATTGTCAAACCAAACTATCAGCAGGAGGCAAACCTTGTTTGTGATCAGAACTACTTCTACTATTAGTACGCTTGTTGACAGCAACAGAAGCTCTACAAACAGGACAACTAGAATGATAATTCAGCCAATTAGTGATACAAGAACCATGAAAAGAGTGGTTGCAAACGCAGAAAGACACACAGGACACTCGCTGCCAATTTCCTTCTCATACTTTTAACATCTGAAACAACCCCTTTAGTATCTGTTGCTAAGGTTTGTTTTCTTTGTTGACAGAGATCAGGTCAGAGGTGTCATCACGGTTGTTCCGTCCAGTAAACGATGGCGGAAGACAATTGATGGAGAAGAAAACAGTGTAGACCAGAGCTGGGATTGTGATGACGGCGATGAGTCCGAGAATGAACTCAAGACGTGATAAATCTACACTACGTGGTAGTGCTGGAAATGGAGGTGGTTCAGGTGCTATGTAAACCATTGGCGAATGTTACATTGAAGTTCAAGAACTGGAAAGAATTTGCTCCCTCCTCCTGTTCCACATATATTTGCACATCAGTTATGGGCTTGAAATTGGTTGAGGCTAAAAGCCTTCTCTGTATGCACGCACATGGTAATAACTAATGAACCATATATTATTTGAAAAAAGTTGATTTTGCCACTAAGTAAATATTAATAATTATCAATACTACAAACAATAAAAATATTATTTTAATATAATAAAATTATTCATTTAAAAGATTTAACTGGTATTAAACTGTTATAAAACTTGTTAAAAATTAAATAAAATTAAAGAATTTAAATATGACTAAAAGAGCCTTACTTATAGAAGAATTTGAAGTTTAATCAAAAAAATATATTGTTAAATGAAAACTGGTTCTGCCGGATTCTGATGAGACTGTGAATTACCGATTAGATCCATGAAGTTGATCGATTTTGGCTCGAAGGTTCCTGCAAAACAACGAAGGCACGTCGGGAGTTGTTTCCCGATAGCCCCTCCGACGCTCAAGTTAGTCTTTTTGGAGAGTTTTTAGGCTAGTGAATCAAG
>JANIJH010000004.1:60743263-60807472 GCA_024520975.1 Erythroxylum areolatum | reverse complement strand
TTCATGTTAGTGCAATACCTTATATATGGAATAGATGCTAGGTTTAAGTCTTTACGTAGATCTCTACTTGTGCATGGAAGGTTTCCATCTGCAAGTAGACCGTCTATATTCGGGCCTAGGCTTGGGCCTAGCACAACCGACCTGACCAAAAACTAATTAATTTAAAAAAATTGACCGATTAATTAATAAATTGACTTATTTTTAAAATTAAAAATTATTAAAATAAATTAAACTGAAAATTTGATAATAACTATAAGATTCAAAAATTTTATAATTACACCGATTAAATCGATTGAGTTTTTTAATAAAATTGTACCAAGGAACATGCCCTTGAGGAAATCGGGACCCTTATTATTATATCGTATCAAACCATCCTTTTGTTTGGAAATTCATCTTGGTACAAACGAACACACACTAAAGAATTATCACCGTGTGTAAATTGTAAATTGTAAATCATACATATATATAAGGAGATATATTAAATTGGTTTGAAAAGAAAATGGCGAGAAAGGTAAGAATAAGAAGCATCGGCAAAAGAACAGAGAAGAATGAGAGACGTTGTATATTCATGGCACTACTGATGTTTGTTTCAGTAATCATGAACTTGCAAGTCTTGTTGGAGATACAAAAAGATATCCTTACAACACATGTGAAATGAATATTTGTAAATGAATTCAGGAAATTTAAAAAAAAATTACAAACCATAATTATCGTAATTTATTTTAATTTGTCATAAATATATCCACACATGTATTTACTATATAATATGTAAATTACAACTTAAAATTACGAGGAAAAGCAAGCTAGCTAGTGTAATTTAAATTGGGTGATCATAATTTGTGCTATAAAACTTAGATAATACTTCCACTCTTTGCCACCTCAAGCATCGAAGTGACAATTTGGCAGGTCTCAATTTGTTCAGATAAGTTGTTTCACGTCCAAAACTTCACATGTTCTTTACATGTTTTGGTAGTGCTTGACGATTTGTCAGGTCTCAATTTGAAGGGGATAGAGAGAAATTATGCCAGATTCAAGTGTACTCATATACAAGTAGACAAACTAAAATTTTAAAGCAATAAAAAGTTTTCAGGAGGAGAAAATGGATTGAATCCAAAGGAACTCATATAAAAGCAGGACATTATATATAAACTCAACTTTAAAGCAATGAGCTATAAATCCTATTTTTATATATAATTCACTTTATTTTTTTATCTCTTTCCGATATAAAATTACTCCACTTATAAATTTCTAATAAACATTTAGATGTAAATTGGCTTTGCGATACAAATAGGATCACAAAATGCAACCAATCTCTATCAGATTCACCACTGAGAAGCTAGCTGTTTCAATAATTGAGTTTCAAAAGAAAGATGTGGTTATTCCTTTCCTAAATTTAAAAGGATATAGTTTTGCACAAATTATGAATCAACCACAGTAGCTATAAGTTTTCTAACAAATACGAAACAAAATCAAATACAAAATAAACAAATTAATACCTGAGATTTGGTCATGCAATTCGGTACACCTTTCCTACGTTTGCGAGGTCCTTAGATAGCTTAATCACTTTCATCAAAGAACAATAATAGTTTTACTTAAGGCATTACAAAGCCGATCCACCCTGTTCTCGACACTTTCTCTCATTCTCACAACCCGTGAAAAAATTTACTCCTAATAATACAATCACTTCGTGTTAACCTCAACTGAGGATTTTCTCAACAATGATTGATAATACAGATGATAATAAAACAACTCGAGTGATTGAAACAATAACGACGCAAACAAAGACAACACTAAATAACTCTCCTAAATATTCTGTTTTATTAACAAAAGAACGAGAAGTTGTCCATCAAGAAATCTGTTGTGAACCTTCGACATTGTCTCTGAAGCATCCCACGCATAGCAGCCATAAAAACTCATCAAACAAAGAAAAATTTCATCACTAAAACGTCATACAATCACGACCGCACACACCGCAAAAAATATGCATGTTTTCCTCTCAAAGAACTACAAAGCATCTGTCCAAAAATCACAATTTATGCGTGTAGAACACAACCACAAAATATTACCCAAATCACCAAAGAAGTCATATGTTTCGTCACCGAAATATGTCAAAAACATAACTGCACAATTGCCAAAATTACTTAACATTTTCCCCCTAAAAAACAACTAAGCAGTAGTTCGATTATATATCCACATATGCAAAAACGCAGCTACCAAGAATAGCTCAATAGAACATATAATTGCTTCCCCAAAAACAAAGAAAATGCAACTACAAAATTGATGAATTAACTACGTGTTTTTACTTCATCAAAACGATAAAAACAGTTGTCCAAAAATTCATTCATCTTTTAATCCCATAAAATCTACTACTAAAGATAGCTCAATATTCCTGTACATCTCACACACAGCAGCATACAAGATAAACGTTTCTTCATCGAAACGTTACAAATGTTAGAGCTACAAAATCCACAAAGGTTGTTAGAATTTTTTGCACACTACCACCACTATTGATAGCCACCAAAGACACAATCAAAAACAGCAGCTGCAAAGATCATAAAAACTTCTGGAGTTTTTGCACACCACAAATCATAAATAATAGCCACCAACCTAACACTTCATCGATAATGAAAAACTAACAAAAATCACGCAAACACAAGAGAAAACCAGCTGCCAAATTGCACACTCTCAACCACAAAGACAATCCAACAATAGTCATTCAAAATCAGAGAAAACACAGCTGCAAAATTAGATAACAATCACCGTAAGATCAGCTGCTAAAAATAATCCAAGATAGCCCAAAAATCTCAGTTGCCAAGTCACCATATGCCCATCATTTTTTTCACACAAAGAAGCAACAAAGCAACTCCAATAAATCACCCAAAACACATAAACAATGCAGCTGCAAAATAGTGATAGAGTATCCAAAAAATCCAACTACCTTAGATATTCATTATCTCCAAAATAGGTTGTCAATAAAAGTCTAAAATATTACAAAAAATCTACATCTTAACTTTGTCAAGATACGATGATTTGATTCCAATTAAATCCTATCATAATTAGGATTTTTATCTCAAATAAACCTTATCTTCAAAGAGTCTTACATAAGATAGAATATTCATCATACTAATATTCCTCAAATAATTAAAAATATCTAATTACAAATAATGCCCAAAATTTTATAACACATATCTTAACATCTATCTTATTTTAATCCCTCTTCTTCTTAGGAGTCTACAGTATTGCTCTATTTTAGCTCTTTTTGTCAATTTCATAGATATTGCGATAACTAGTATCTATTATTCTATCTATCTTCTTTTCCACAGAGTAATTCTATAATTTGTAGTGCAATATACCATTAATTGTTAGTTGATGACAATTATGAAATAAAATAATGCATTTAACTTAACAACAAATGCATTTAGCAGCCTTACCTTTTCAAAGAGCCCACTGAGGGTTGAGAATACTTACAATAATGTAAAGCATGAATCTTGTTTAGGTTTTAAAAGCTATATTTTAAGTTGTACCTTTTTTTATAATAGGAAAACTCACATAAGAATATGATTATGAATAAGTTAATTAATTTAATTTAAAAATGATCATGACAATTAATTTATCTTTTTATTTATGACATGTAATTACACCAATTAAAAGCGATTAATATAAAAATGTTACAATGGATTCTTTTGTATGAATAAAATTCCTTCATGTTTTTTAACTTATTAAAAAAGCTTAGTTCATATCTAACTAATCTATTACATTGTGTAAGCTATCTAGTTCAATGGTTTTAAGGCATATGGTGAGCAAACAAAGATTGGCAATGGACTAAATTAGGCTCAGACCTACCCAAGTCCGACCCAACTTAAAATTTTGTTGTCAAGTTCAGGTTTGATCTGATTTCGAGTTCAAATCTAACTTAGTTTGGGCAGTCCAAAATTCAATCAAGTTTGAACTAAATTCTACTAAATATATTTTAAATTTTTTAAAAGATAAAAAATGATATATTTTTAAAATTTTTAAACTTCAAATTGGATAGATCTCAAGTAGATCGAGCCCAAGTCCGACCCTAACCCAAATCTTGAAATTAAAAAAAAAGTTTGAACTCGACTTAAAATTTGATCAACTCAAGTTAGGTGTGTTGATTTCAAAATGGGTTGATATATACCTTTACAGATCAACATATTTGTCTCTTAGTTATTTATAATAATAGGGTTTCACTAATAGCATGCATTATCACGTATTTTATGTTATGACATAAAATAAGAGTTCTAGGTATCCCCTTCCTTTAATGAATACAAAATTCTGATCCTTTCTTCCTTGAACTCAAAGTGAGTTAGGTAGTCAATTTAGCACCACCAACACTTAAAGATGAAGCACATCCACTTCTCAACTCTTTGGAAAATTTTCAAGGTTTGGGCAGTGATATGTTCTCATGAATCTCCATGTAGGGTCTTCCATTAAAGAGCTAAAGAGTGGAGGTGGGATATGAACACTTTCTCGAGTGGGATTATCAAAGATTTAGGGTTATCAAATTCTAATTTTAATTTTTAATAAATAACATTTATGGTAAAATTGACCTAAATACAAGAATATAATTATATTAGTACCCAAAAAAGTGTATATAGTTTTATAGAGATTTTAGATCTAATTTTCATTGTTGGTTTGGATTGCACATGTTATGTTTGCCTCAATTTTGTATGTTAGCCTTTATCTCACATTGTTTGTGGAAACAGGCCTTAAGTCTTTGGTCTCTTGTATATATGGTCCTTGTCCTATATTGGCTAGATAAAATAAGCCTTTTGTCTTTAACTCCTATATAAGGAGTCTAATGGTGGGTTTTAGAATATAAGTTACTACTTGGTGGAGGTTAGTAATACAAGTGTTTAGCCACCTTATTTGTAAAAGAACTTTTGTACTCCTTTATAGTGAAGAATTTTTCTGGCTTGCCGCCCGAGATTTTTCCCACGTTAAGGTTTTTCTCGTAAGTTCCTGTGTCTCTTTTACTTTATGCTTGCATTTAAAATTCTCACTTTAATTGGGTATTATTTGGTGTTGTTTTCTATCTATTTTCTTTGTTGATATGATTCCTTTAGGCTGTAGCCATCTTAATAAATTGGTATCAGAGTTGTGATGGCTTCAACATCAACAAAGTTAGATATTCCATCACTCACGTATAACACAAAGTTTTCTATATTGCAAATCAAGATGAATGCGATCCTTATTAGTCTTGATTTGGATGAGGCACTACTTAGAGTGGAAAAGATGTTTGGTTTAGACCTAGAGAAGAAGAGGAAGAATTTGAAGGCAACCACCGCTAGTTTATGGTTGAAGCTCGAATCACTTCTCATGACAAAGAGTCCCACAAATCGCTTATACGCTACGTCAAGATTATACTCGCATAAATTACCAGAAGGTAAGTCTGTTAAACTAAATCTTGAAGAATTCAGGGAGATTATCAATGATTTATAAAATCTCGATGTTAAGACTGATGATGAGGATTTGGCTATACTTTTGTTATATCATCTGCCACTATCATATAATAGTTTCTGTGACACTATGCTTTATGGAAAGGATAATATTACTTTGGATGAAGTTTGTTCTAATTTGTTGGCTAGAGAAAGAAACAATACTTCAAAGCATAAGGAACATGGAGAAGGTTTATATACAAAAGCCAGATTGATTGAAAGGAATAATGAAAGAAGTTCATAAGCGAGGTCCAAGTCAAGACATCGGAATCTACGCTACAAATATTATAAGAAGCAAGTTTATATTAATGATGATTGTCTCAAATTGAAGAAAAAGAATCATAATGGAGACAATGGAGGCAAGAACAAGTAGAAATCGTCATATGAGGCTAGTGTTGCCACCCATGAAGATGACTTTGCTCTAGTAGTTGATGCCACAAAGAAGAGTGCGGAAGTTCATGTAATAACTCATGTTGATAATGACCGAAGTCTCGAATGGACTATGGATTCAGCTTGCTCATTCCATTTGACTCATCATAAGAATTGGTTTCATATATATGAACCACTCAGTCAAGGAGTAGTAATGATGGGGAATGATAACTCTTGTAGGATTGTAGGCATAGGAAGTATAAAAGTTCATATGCACGATGGGATAGTGAGAACTTTATCATATGTAAGGCATGTCCCTAATATAAAGAGAAATTTGATCTCTCTAAGCACCTTAAAAGACAATGGTTGTGAGTTTGTCGGAAGGAATGGTTCACTGAAGATCATCAGAGGATCACTAGTAGTCATGAACGGCTATTGAAAAGGGAAACTCTACATTTTGAAAGGCAAGACCGTTGAAGGTCAGTCTATAGTTGCTGAATCATCTATGTCTGACGAAGAAGTAACAAAATTATGGCATATACTATTAGGCCATATGAGTGAGAAAGGCATTTTCGAATTGAGCAAACAAGGACTACTTGGGGACCAAAAGGTTAGTAAACTAAATTTTTACGAACATTGCTTATTTGGTAAACAAAAGAAAATTTCTTTTATTACTCTAGAAAAACACAATACTAAAGGAACTCTTAATTACATCTATGTTGATGTTTGGGGGCCATCTCAAGAAGCATCTCATGGTGGTGCTCGTTACATGGTCACTTTCATTGATGGTTTTTCAAGGAAAGTTTGGGCATATTTCTTAAAGCATAAAAGTGAATCCTTTACTCCTTCCAATGAATGGAAGGCCACGATAGAGAAGCAAACTAGCAAGCAAGTGAAACAGTTAAGAACAGATAATAGCTTGGAATCTTGTTCAGGAGAGTTTAGTCAGTATTATAAAGATCAGGAAATTGTGTGTCATTTGACCATTCCAAGTACCGCACAACAAACCGGCGTGGCTGAACGGATGAACAAAACCCTATTAGAAAGGGCAAGGTACATGCTTTCGCACTCTAGACTGGGGAAAAAGTTTTGGGCAGAGGCAGTCTCAATAGTTTGTTTTCTGTTGAACAGATCTCCTCACACATTTATCAGTTTAAAGACACCTGAAGAAGTTTGGTTAGGTAAACCAGCAAATTATGGTGACATTAAAGTATTTGAATGGCTTATGCACATGTAAGTGAACAGAAGTTAGAACCCAGATCAATCAAGTGTGTCTTTCTTGGATACACTCCAGGGGTTAAAGGGTATAGAATGTGCAATCCATAAACATCCAAAGTTTTGACATCCAAAAATGTTGTGTTTGATGAAGCATCTATGCTACATCAAAAGAAGGAGTTGATTGTTCCCGATGTTGCTGACAATAACATTAAGAAGAAAGAGATTGGAAGTAAGGTGAAGCTCCAAATACATTTTGAAGGCCATGATCAGGATGTTAAAGATACTCAAGTTGAGGTGGAGCGACAAGCCAATATGAATAATATTCAACCATCTCGTTCTATTGCTATTGATCGTCCCTGTCATTTCAATCAAGGTGTACCTCGACAGAGGTTGATTGAGGAAGCAGACTTTGTTGGGTTTGCTCTTGTAGCTACTAAAGAGACAGAGAGTTGTTTTGAGCCCACTAGTTATAAGGATGCGACTACCTGTCGAAATTATAATAAATAGGTTGTGGCTATGCAGGAAGAAATGAAATCACTTCAAAAGAACAACACTTGGATTCTAGCAAAATTACCAAAAGGTAAAAGAGCAATCAAGTGTAAATGGGTGTTCAAGAAAAATGACAGAATTCCTGGAATTGAAGAATCGAGGTATAAAGTTAGACTTGTTGCTAAAGGATTTAGTCAGATATTGGGAGTTGAATTTAATGATATTTATTCACCTATTATGAAACATAGTTCCATTCGACTGTTTCTTGGTCTTGTTTTATCTAATGACCTTGAATTGGAGCAACTAGATGTTAAAACATCATTCCTACATGGTGATTTAGAAGAAGAAATTTACATGCTACAACCGGAAGGCTTTTAGGTTAAGGTCAAGGAGGACCATGTTTGTAAACTCCAGAAGTCGTTGTATGGTCTCAAGAAATCACCTCGATAATGGTATAAATGTTATCTTTATTTTAAATCTTGGTTTCAGGAGAAGCAATTATGACTCTTGTGTTTACATGAGATCAATCGGTGATGGTTTCTTCATGTATTTATTGCTTTATATGGATGACATGCTCATCGTAGCTAGGAGCAAGTCAGAAATTGCCAAAATTAAGGCACAATTAAGTACAGAATTTGAAATGAATGATTTAAGTGCAGCAAAATGCATCTTAGGTATGGAGATCAGGTGTGATCGTAAGGCTAAGAAGCTTTATCTTTCTCAAGAAGGTTATGTATACAAAGTTCTGGAGAGGTTTGGTATGAGCAAAGCCAAACCAGTTACTAAACCTCTTGCTGCACACTTCAAGTTGTTGTCACGACAATGTTGGACCTCAGATGAAGAAATTGAGAAAATGGAGAAGACACCATATGCTAGTGTTGTTAGGAGCATTATGTATGTGATGGTTTGCACACGCCCTGACTTAGCACATGTCATCGTGGTGAGTCGTTACATGACTAATCCAGGGAAGGAGCATTGGCAAGCAGTGAAGTGGATATTAAGGTATCTCAAATGTACGTCTACAACTTATCTTGAGTTTGGAAATTCTATAGCTAGATTAGTTGGATATGTGGATTCAAATTTTGCAAGTGATCTTGATACTCAACAATCCACATCTGGATACATGTTTACTTATGATGGTTTTGTTATAAGTTGGAAAGCTTGTTTGCAAGCTATAGTAGCTCTTTCAACTACAGAAGCTAAATATATGACAATCACTGAAGTAGAGGGAAGCAATTTGGCTTAGAAGTATCTATGCAAAGCTTACTCAAGATGATCGTAGATTGGAGATATATTGTGATAGTTAAAGTGTTATTTTCTTAAGAAAAGATAACATGTTCCACGAGTGCATTAAACACATTGATGTCAAATATCACTTTGTTCGAGAAGTCATTGCAAAAGGTGAAGGTTAGTACGCTAAATAATGTTGCCGATATGATGACAAAGACTCTTCCTGGATCTAAGTTCCAACACTACTTGGACTTGGTTAATCTTGTTTCTTGAGTATCATTTGATTTGGAGGCGACTATGAAGTTTGAACAGGGAGGTTACAATTCAGTGTGCTCAATTTCATTTCAAGGTGGGAAATGTTTGTTTGTAACAAAATTGATGGAAGATGGAGATTGTTATATTTGCCTCAATTTTGTATGTTAGCCTTCATCCCACATTGTTTGTGAAAATAGGTCTTAAGTCTTTGGTCTCTTATATATATAGTCATTGTCTCATATTGGTTAGAAAACACAAGTCTTTTGTCTTTAATTCCCGTGTTAGGGTTTTCCCCGTAAGTTTCTATGTCCCTTTTACTTTGTGCTTGCATTTAAAATTCCCGCTTCTGTTTGGTGTTATTTGGTGTTGTTTTCTATCTGCTTTCTTTGTCGATATAATTCCTTTAGGTTGGAGCCATCTTAACAGCACAAACTATGTTTATTGTTAACAATGAATTGGTTGAAAGATGTTCTGTATTATGTATTGCATTACATATTTTTATATTTTTATATGAATTTATTTATATTTTAAATTATTATCATTTTGCATTATATGTAAACTTATCGAAAATAGTCACTCTACTTAGTAAGAGTAAAGCTGAGTATTACTAAATCTTCCCAAACATCGCGATTTAGCGAAATGTTGTTGTTTAATTGGTTAAAAGATCATACTTGAAAAGCCAAGAGAAAATATTTTCTTACATACTTTAATTGAATAAGCTCTTGTTATTTGTATTTGCTAGGGAATGTTGAATATCAAAAGTATAACCATGACTTAATGATAATGGAGGTAAGAGTAACTTTCTAATTTATCAAATCTCACACATTTATTAAAATTTAGATAGGTAAATAATTTTAATGATTCAATAAATAAATGTATGTGTGTTGTCTTAAGAAGGTAAAAAGGCAACATTATGTTAATACATAAGATATTCTTAACTAAGCCTGAGATATTTATAGATAATAGAAAAGATAAAAGTTACGAAATAAAGAATCATAAGATTTCAATCATTCTAATTTTAATTTTTTTATAGAAAAAAATTTGTATTTTATCTTATGGTAAAAAATTATTATATTTAGTGAAAATTTCAAGATTAGTTTATTTATTAAATTTTATCGTTAACTTTTATTAACCTAACTTTTTTTTACCATACTACATAAAATTGATTGAGAATTAGTAAACCTTAAAGATGACAAGTGTCGAACATATTGATTTATTGTATTATTATTTATATTAACATATAATAATATTTGACAAATAATATTAATTTATTTTTATTAAAAATTAAAAATGTTATACTTATAATCACTAATAATATATTTCTCAATTGAATATTATATTAATTAAGTTTTTATTTTATTTATAATATATTAATAATTTTTTATACATATTACGTATATGTCTTACTAATTTTTACTTATTTATAAATATATAAATGTACTAAAGTTATCAAGTGAGCGATGGAAAAAAACTTAACAGTTAAATCAATTCTGGACCTTTCATAACATATAAAACATTTTTATGAGATTTTTATCATAATAAAAATTTTAATAAATTTGATAAAATGACATTTTCTTCCTTTAATTTATGATATACATATATAAAGGGCTTTTTAGGTAATAAAAGCCCAAATATTGTAATCAATTACTTAATTACCCTCCCAACTCTATGGAAAAAAAAATAAAAAGTAATAACTAATAATTATCGACAGTTAAAAATTTTAATTGATTTTATAATTTTAGACCGAATAACTTTTCAATTTGATTTTAAAATTTTTGGTTTATTTAATAACCTTTATTGTTAAAAACTAATCACTTTATTAATTAATCGGTCATTAATTAATTAATTTTTATATATCAAAATAAATTAATTAATTTTTATATATCAAAATAAATAAATTAATTTTTATTTAATAGTCTATTTTTAATTAAACTTTAAATTTTTTAATTTATTTCACTCATATTTTAAAATTTTATTTAATATTTAACCGATTTTATTATGCTCTAATGTCAAAACTTTTAAACCTTAAATCTTGTGTTTTAATTTTTTGTTTAGTTTTGAAAATAAGAAAAATATTAAATTAAAGAAAATAAAAAGAAATAAAAAAAAGCACCGTTGACGCGTTGATGTTAAATAACGGCAACTTCTATAAAGCAAGACGTGGCTCTACACTGTTGATTTCTTCTTCTACTCACACTCTCTCGCACACAAAAACACAACACTAACAGCCTGTTTGGTTCAATGAATGGAATAAATAAAGTGAAATATCCTACTACCATAGAGTATATTCCCAAACATCCAAAAGACATTCAAGTACATATCCTATGATAATGGTATGTTAGAGCAATCACATATCTAACTTACTCATGGCATTATCTAATATAATTAAAAGTCATCAAATTTAAAGCCATTCCTCATATTCATCGTCAAAAATTCACACTGTATTCATAGAACAAATATTTACAATCCTTATACAAGTTCTAGACAAAAAACTACAAAATATAAGTTACAACTCTTTTGATGTCAGCTGACAGACCTTTGAGCCATAATTTAATCCAAAAGGTTCCTTTAGTCCAGTCTAAGAAACTAGGTCTCCTGTCTCGTACCTGAAAAGTCACGTTGCAATTTTTTTTTAGTTTTACGAACTCAATAAGTGAACCATCATTGATGATTTCACCCAAGTCAAATACACAGTATCACAATTTTCACATATCAGAACATGTATAATCCAAATACTCACATTATCATGGCATATCATGTTATCATTGCAAATTCAGAACAAATATATACAAATACATATGCATAGGAGACTCCATATTCATTATTATTGTTGTGATCGAGTGCCTTTCAGATACAGATACAGATACAAATACTGGCATATTGGGCTCAGTTAAAAATAGAAATCACGGAGCTAAGCTGTAAGTACATAATACTGAGCTTATGGCTCTTTCAGACTGGCTATTTTTATCACAACACCTTTATCTGAGCATGCATTTTATGAAATGCATCAAATACAGAATATACCATGTATAGCAGCCATTCATGATGCACAGTCAGAATCTCATAGTCATCGGACCTAAGTCCGGCATTCAACTTTCGTTGAGTATACAGAATTGAAAATTTAGATGCAAATAGAGCACTTCCAATACATACCTAAATATCAATCTCCTCAGACCCTTAAAGTCTAGAATTCATAAACAAATCACAAACAGCTCAATAATTGGAAGTCAAACAAATTAAATCAATCCTAGGAAAATCATTTAGGTTGATTCATAATACGCTCCAATATGCTATTGCCTAGATGGTCCGACAATGTCTGACTGGCGTCCAATGTGCTCTTCTATATCATACAAAACACATTTACATATATCACACTTTTGCACAAATGTATAAGTATTCCTTTATGCACATATATGTATAAAAAAATATGCACAATGTATGTTCAATGATAATCCTAGGTATCTTATCGTGATTCTTGTCACCATATCATTCATATATCAAAACTCTCATAATTATCATTTGTACTTGGGGTTTAGACCACAATAAAACAATGTGAAACTAATTTCGTAACTCAATTGATCATTTCAGATTTTTCTAACAACATGCTTTCGGGTCAACTTTACGTGATCATTCTAATAAGGTAATTGACATAATTAGGCAACACTTCCTTCTAGAAAATTGTTCTCCAATGTCTTAAGTTTCTAATGACACTAAGATCATACAATTTGATTCGGTATTCCAAAAGTTATACTCAATTTACTTTGGACTATTCTTTGAACTATAACTATACTTTGTATTCAACTTCAAGTTAGATTTTGTAATTCTTAATGACAGAATTAAAATTCAATCTCTTCAAACAATTTGTAGCTATATGTCTCTTATTCAATTTAAATTAATAATCATTCCATTTGGATACCTACTAATCAAAATATAGTCAAAATATCAAAGTATGTTCAGTGAAATTATCCTAGTTATCATATTCTAGTACTCCTCACATTTTCATCTTAAATCCATTAACCCAACTAAATTAAGTCACGACCGTGCAACATGAACGCACAACTGTGCATTATAACACATTTGAGTCATAGGCATGCAACCATAATGCACGTCTGTGCACACCAACATAATGCACGCCCGTGCACAACCCAGATTTTTCCTCATCATTTTCGTCCCCATTTTATCACTCAATCTCTCCCAAATGATTTCAAATGGCTAAGATTTTTAGTGGAGATGTAGATCAATGTATTACGAGTCTATTGGTTCAAGTCTCATGTCAATTGGATGTCGGGTGAAGAAGTCATAGCAAAAAGATCAAAGGATGTTCAGAAAACTATTTTCCTTTAGAAAGCTTCGGGTCACGATTGTGCAGAGGCACGACTGCGAGTTTTTAAACGATCTTGTGAAGTGACGATCGTGTTGAAGCACGATCATGCTTTCCGACTTTTTCAACAATGTCGTGATTGTGCAGAAGCACGATCGTGCATCCTGCTTCTTCTTCTTCACCAAACTGTGATTTTATTTCTCCTTCTTTTTTTTCCATTGTTTTCCATATTTTCACATTCCAATCTTATTTAACTAACACATAAATCATCTATACTGCTTCCCTTTCGGTTCAACTCAACACAAATAAATCAAAATTCAAGATTCAAACTTAAACATCAAAAATCCGATTCTCATACATGCAAATTTCAATTTTTGCAATTTTTTTCTTTATCTACTTTCATCTGATACATATTTTTTCTACACTTTCATTTCATCAAAAACTTATCATTTTATCAACTTTATACCACAACTTCAACAAATCTTCATTTCATATCATTAAACTCATTTAAATTCATTTCTATTAACACTTCACATATTGACGCATAACAGTACCCATATGTGTTTTTCTCTAAACCAGAGCAAAGCATGTATATATTCCTACATCAACTTTTGTGAACTTTTTGCATATCAAAACATAACCTATTTCATTCCGGACAATTTCTTATTTCATAAATTTTTTATCTGATTCATTCATCACCGAAAATACACTTCTCAAACCACTCATGAATAAATTCATGTACAAAGTGAAAACATCAACAACAATTACTTACTTGATTCAGCTATCCTTCCCAGCAGTAAGAGTAACTCAGTTACACACAAAGATTCAATATTGGTAAATGAAGAACATGGAAGAGAATTTCGGTGTTGATTGTTTCTTCACAGTGAAGAACAAAAGCTACAGTAATCTCTTCCTAACCAAAACATAAGCTACGTGTATTCTTTACATGTCTTACACTTGTCACCCAAACAAGTCTGCCACTTATCACACTGCAATTAGTCCATTATTCAACATTTTTCCTTAGTCCAAAAATACTTCAAATATTTAGAAATTTCCTAAAATTCTTGAAATTTTACCAAAAATTTCAAATCACAATTAATGCAGTCCAATTAAATTTTCAAGACAATAAAATCCACATTCCCATTAAAAATCAATTTTAACCCTGAAAATGTCAATGAATACATGTACAATCATATTAATATGCAAAAATCAACATTCTCGTGTATGTG
Organism: Erythroxylum areolatum; assembly: GCA_024520975.1. Lineage (NCBI taxonomy): Eukaryota > Viridiplantae > Streptophyta > Magnoliopsida > Malpighiales > Erythroxylaceae > Erythroxylum > Erythroxylum areolatum. The sequence goes on along the minus strand of JANIJH010000004.1, from coordinate 60,792,899 downwards.
CATGTCATATTCAGTTTAAACATAATATGCATTTTCTAATTCTTAGTAATTTCTCTTAATACACTATTCTAGCCTTAATATGGGTAACGGGATGTTACATAAAGAATAGAATAGCTATTCTTACGAATAGAAAAGATGAGGAATATAATAGAATGAATATTACTTTGTTTGGTTCAAGGAATGAAATAGATAAAGAATTTTTATGTTAATGTTTGATTTGAAAATATAAACTTGGAATGACAAAGGAATAACTAACAAAAAGACCAAAATATCCTTATTATTATTATTATTGTTGTTGTTGTTATTATTGTTGTTGTTATTCTTATTATTTTATTATTATTAATTATTATTATAAATTTTCTACTTATTATTATTCTTATTATTATTCTTATTATTATTAATTCTATCAATCATTTTTATTCTTATTTTTATTATTAAATTCCTTATTATTATTAATTTTCTTCTTCTTCTATTATTATTATTATTATTATTATTATTATTATATAAAAATAATTTTCTTATTATTATTATTATACAAAACAAATTTTCAATAAAGAGTGAATCTGGAGAGAGAAGAAGAAGTTTCGGGAGGGAAGCTCGATGAAGTGGAAGACGTTAAAGGATAAAGTTGTCTTGGATAAGAATAGTTATTCTTGAAATAGATAAAGATAGGTAGGGATCGGTATTATCTATTCTTCAAAGTTACACAATAGATATTCTTGATGATTAGTTATTCTGTGTTTGTTTTTAATCAAACAAAGGTTTAAGGAATGGAATAGGAATATGCTAGGAATAAAATAGCTATTCCGTTGAACCAAACAGGCCATAAGGGTCTGTTTGGTTGAGAGTTTTATAATAGAATGGAATGGAACGTAACACGATTTCATTGTTTAGAAAGAGGTTTTATAATAAAATGGGATGGGATGGGACAAAAGCAAAACGTTTTATGTTACATACCATTCCATCCTAAACAGTGAAAATGAGAAACTTCCGATTCGGAAAGTTTAGGATGGAACATAAACTAATAAATATATACTACATAATATACCATCAATAAATTTTCATAATACCAATTATTTCTTACCCTACTCTAATAACAATTAATACAACACAATAATATTTTTATATAATTAACAATCAATTGTATATAATTAATAATAAATAATAAAATTTGTATTAATAAAAATAAAAAACATTAAATACTTATTCTTTAATTGTTTGTCATAATGTCGTGACATATTTTTGGTCAGTCACAAATATATTTCTATTTAAATATAAATATTAATTAATTAATTAATTGCAAATATAAATAAAATAGAATAGAATAATATTTAATATAATAAATTTTATTAAATAATTAATAATAATATTTTATATAATTAATAATAAATTGTATATAATTAATAATAAAATTTTTATTGATTAAAAATATAAAAAATTAAAGTTACAATTAATTCACAGGTTTTTTCTATTTTAAAACCACAATATTTGAGTGTTTTTGTATTTTCAATTCTAGGTTATTTAGGAATATTATATAAAGATATATATTAACTCTTCAGTTACTTCCAAACAACTTTTCGCCGTATTATATAAATCATTTCATTATGATAATTTATATCCTATTTCATTTCATTATAAATTATTTCATATTATTTTACATTCTATTCTATATTTCTATTTGATCCTGATAATTTACGTCCAACCAGCGTTAAAGACAAAACACAGCATACATACACAGAACAAATGGTGATATCTATGTATGTATGTAATGTACATATACACACGCTTTAGTTTTCCATGTGTTTGTTTTTGACAGAAATTTTGAAGGAGTGAAAAGGGAAAGTGAGAACAATGGTAGCTGTTGGTGAAATGGTGGGAATGAGCTGCATCGTCGTTTCTGCTACTTCATCTTGCTCATTCTCCTCTTGCTTCATTGAAAGGTATCATCCTTGTGTCTGATAAAGGTTTTAGTTTAGCTTCTTGTATTTTTGGTTGTGGGTAGGGCTGCTTTAGTTGGGGTGTTTGAGAAATTTTAAGAAAAGACTTGGAAAGGGTGTTTAAGTATTCCATGGATTTGATGGTTTTGATTCAGTTTTTTCCACCTGTGTTTGGTGGGTTTCGGGAGATTCATGGGTTAGGATTACATGTAGTAGTGTTTCTTTAGCGTTTTAAGTAATCTCCTTTCTTTTTCTTTTACTCTAATTTTAGTCTATACTTCTTCATACTATATACGAGCAAAAGCAAAAAGAAAGAGTAAAAGAATGTATCTTGCTTTTATCTGTTGTTTTTTCTTTTAAGTGAAAGTAGTGGATAAGTGGAATTATAGCTGGGGATGGATATATTATCTTTTGTTTGTTTATTTTGTTAATTTTTGATGTGGGTGTAATGGGGATTAAGCTGTGTGATTGATAAATCTAGGGTTTTAATAGAGGGGGAAGGTATTGTGGGGATTGAGATGTTGATGAAGGTGTTTATAAAGTCAATGTTTTCTTGAATTATGTTCTTTGGATACGAAAATGGATTCATTCTACCACCCACCAGCGACAAAAAACATCAAGGAAATGAGCTGAAGCGTGGGAGATCCTCTTCCAACAGCATTGTCAATGGAGAATCATCACCCATCCACTCTCTTGTCAATGGATTCCGGTGCCTCCTCTCATGACGAATTGCATTTGGAGATGAACTGTCAGTTTATACTTCCTCGACCACCTGATATTAACTTACCCCTTTCAGCTGAGTGTAGTCCTCCTCCACAGTCATGGAACTTGGACCCCTGCGACATATTAGAGGTTGGACTTGGTCCACAGGTTTACGAGACTGAGACTCTTCTTAGCATCCCAAAGGTTGGGAGGAAGTGTGCCAAACGGGTGGATAGCATTTGGGGTGCTTGGTTTTTCTTTAGTTTTTATTTTAAACCTGCATTGAATGACAAATCGAAGGCAAAAATTGTGCGGGACAGCAAGGGAGTTTCTGGGGTTCGATAAGTCTGATCTCAAGCTTGACATTTTCATGGTTCAACATGACATGGAGAACATGTACATGTGGGTTTTCAAGGAGAGGCCTGAGAATGCTTTGGGTAAGATCCAACTGAGGAGTTACATGAACGGACATTCTCGTCAAGGAGAGCGTCCCTTCCCGTTCAGTGTTGACAAGGGTTTTGTTCGATCTCTCAGAACGCAGCGGAAGCATTATAGGGGGCTTTCCAATCCCCAGTGTGTGCACGGTGTTGAGGTTGTTCCATCACCTAATCTTATGGGTCTTGATGAGGATGAGAAGAAAAGATGGAAGGAACTTACTGGCAAAAATTTAAACTTTACCGTCCCACCTGAAGCCAGTGATTTTGGTTCATGGAGAAACCTTCCCAGCACAGATTCTGAGCTTGAGAGACCATCTCCGCCGGTAAAAAGTGCATCTGCCTCCCACTCAAAGAAGCTGCTCAATGGTTCTGGGCTCAATTTGTAATCTCCACCGTCAAGCCATAGCAATGGTTATGGAATGGATCTATCTCGTGTTAGCAGCAAAAGGAGGAAGGACTTTTTCCCCAACGGGAGTGATGACGATTGCTGCTTGGCTGTGAATCCTACTTCCGATCAGCCGCCGGATATTGAAATTCATCAAAACGAGCCACAATGGTTGAATGATTTCAGTGGTACCATGAAGAATGCTCGCGGGCCAGTTACCGCTGCAAAAACAATTTATGAAGACGAAAAAGGCTTTTTGATCATCATCAGTTTGCCTTTTGTGGATCTGCAGAGAGTGAAGGTTTCTTGGAGAAATACTCTCACTCATGGTTTAATAAAGGTGTCCTGTGTGAGCACGTCTCGCATGACATTCATCAATAGACATGATCGGACTTTCAAGCTTACTGATCAGACTTCCGAGCATTGCCCTCCAGGAGACTTTGTCCGAGAGATCCCTCTTAGAACTCGAATTCCAGAGGATGCTCATATTGAAGCTTATTACGATGGACCAGGATCAGTGCTTGAAATTCTGGTGCCAAAACTCCGCCAGGGGCCGGAAGAGCATGAAGTGCTTGTATGCCTTCGCCTTCATAGTGGAGGCAATGATCTCATATTGACCTGAGAGAATAAACATATTGTAAGGGTTGTTTTCAACTTCCAGTGGTTAGTGTTTCATCGGTTTAACCAAAGCAGACATCCCGGCTTTGCCTTTTATTAGGTTTCTACGAGGTTATATCATATATGCCTTGGTTATTTGATGTATTACTTTCTCCGACTATGCCATTCAACCTCATTACATAGCCATCCGATTGGGCTTAAGCTGTCCGAGCCTGATCAGACTTAAGCTCCGGCCTCCCAGTCCATTGTCATAACATAAAATCTAAATGCATTTAGCAAATCGAAACCAATACGGGATGTCTGGTTAAATAAACTCCATAATTAAACATGGTCTTTGTGGACGTAAATTAAAATCCGCAACAGTGACGATGAAATGTTCCAAAATCTGGGTATAGATATGGCCTAATAAAAGACTAGCGTAGGAGCTTAGTCAACTTCCTCGATCTTGGGGCCAGCACCACCACTAGCAGCAGGGATGTCATCGTCATCAGGTGCACCACCCATGTCAGCTCCAGCACCCTGGTACATCTTAGCAATGATGGGATTGCAGAGGCCTTCCAACTCCTTCAACTTGTCTTCAAACTCGTCAGTTTCAGCTAGCTGATTGCTGTCCAGCCATTGGATTGCAGACTCAATTGCATCTTCAATCTTCTTCTTGTCGGCCGGAGGAAGTTTGGCACCAATCTTCTCATCTTTGATTGTATTCCTCATGTTGTATGCATAATTCTCCAAATTATTCTTAGCCTCCACCTTCTTCTTGTGCTCTTCATCCTCAGACTTGTACTTCTCTGCTTCTTGAACCATCTTTTCAATCTCCTCCTTTGATAGTCTTCCCTTGTCATTGGTAATGGTGATCTTGTTCTTTTGACCGGTAGTCTTATCCTCAGCAGACACATTCAAGATACCATTGGCATCAATGTCGAAACAAACAGTGATCTGAGGAACACCCCTAGGAGCAGGAGGGATGCCAGAGAGCTCAAATTTACCAAGCAAATTATTATCCCTAGTTCTTGTTCTTTCACCTTCGTAGACTTGGATCAACACACCAGGTTGGTTGTCAGAGTAGGTAGAGAACACTTGTTCCTTCTTGGTGGGAATAGTTGTGTTCCTCGGAATCAACACGGTCATGACACCACCGGCAGTTTCCAGACCTAGGGAGAGAGGAGTGACATCCAGCAAAAGAAGGTCTTGCACCTTCTCGTTACCCTCACCACTCAAGATAGCAGCCTGAACTGCAGCACCATAAGCAACAGCCTCATCAGGATTGATGCTCTTGCAAAGCTCCTTTCCATTAAAGAAATCTTGTAGAAGTTGTTGGACCTTCGGAATTCTAGTAGAACCACCAACAAGCACAACATCATGAACACTGCTTTTGTCCATCTTTGCATCCCTCAAACACTTCTCAACAGGTTCCATACATTTTCTGAACAAGTCCATATTAAGTTCCTCAAATCTGGCACGGGTAATGGTGGAATAGAAGTCAATGCCCTCATACAAAGAGTCAATCTCGATGGTGGTCTGGGCAGTGGATGAGAGAGTTCTTTTAGCCCTCTCACATGAAGTCCTCAACCTCCTGAGGGCCCTTGGGTTACCAGTGATATCCTTCTTATTTTTTCTCTTAAATTCTTGGACAAAGTGGTTTACCATTCTATTATCAAAATCCTCACCGCCAAGGTGAGTGTCTCCAGCAGTAGCCTTCACCTCAAAGATACCTTCTTCAATAGTGAGAAGGGACACGTCAAAAGTACCACCACCAAGATCAAAAATCAACACATTCTTCTCACCAACACTGGTTGCTTTCTTGTCGAGGCCATAAGCAATAGCTGCAGCAGTGGGCTCATTGATAATACGCATCACATTAAGACCAGCAATCACACCAGCATCTTTTGTGGCCTGTCGCTGGGAGTCATTGAAGTAAGCAGGAACTGTAACCACAGCATTTTTCACAGTGGTGCCAAGGTAGGCCTCTGCAATTTCGCGCATTTTAATGAGGACCATGGAGGAGATTTCCTCAGCAGCAAATTGCTTGTCCTCCCCTTTGTATGAGACAACAATCATGGGCTTGTCACCAGGACCAGCAATAACCTTAAATGGCCACAATTTGATGTCACTCTGGACAGATGAATCGGTGAATCTTCTACCAATCAACCTCTTTGCATCTGCAGACAAAAACATTCGCATCTAACACATGCTAGGGGACGGAAAAATATATGACATTAAACTTCTTCTGTCTAGTGGATCTCAAACCATTAAAGATCTAAATCTAGTACAAGTCCAAGCCGCTTGAAAGGACTCAGACATTATGTCCAATCTAGGTAAGACACAAACCCTCAATTACAATAGTATTCCCCTGGTTTTTACTTCAAATACATGTAACAGTATAGATAGAAAAAAATTCGAGTAACATAAGAAAGTGTTGAGTATGTAGCACCAATAATGTGAAAGCGAAGCTTCTCAGTCAGTGAGCCCAGCAAATAACATCCATTATTGAAAGGTTTCTGTTGTTATTTTCGGAGTGTTTGTACAAACGTTGTCAACCAACAAAAGTTTCGTATAGTCGTATTATCTGATCTTAAAGAACTCTTTTAAAGAAAAACCATCAGCAAAAAAGATCCAATGGATATAGAAACTGACAAATATTCCAACAAAATAAAGATCCAATGGAACAGGTCAAAAACTCAACGATCTAAACATAAAAGTCGCAGATAATATCCTAAACAACTTAAACTTCCGAAAATCGAAGTGCACCAAATGCATTAACCAAGTCAAAGTCAAGAAGCCACAGATCTTACCAAAGACAGTGTTGATAGGGTTCATGGCGACCTGATTCTTCGCCGCATCTCCGATCAAACGCTCGGTGTCCGTGAATGCAACGTAAGATGGCGTAGTTCTGTTGCCTTGGTCGTTGGCGATAATCTCCACGCGATCGTGCTGCCACACACCGACACAAGAGTACGTGGTTCCCAGATCAATACCAATAGCTGGACCCTCTCCTTTTCCCGCCATCGTATTCCTCCTCCGACAAATGGACTTCCAGAAATTAGAGATCGGCGGCGAAGAAAACGAACGCAGGTGAAGAGAGACCTTGAAAGGCTGAATATCGGTTTAAGTGTGGTTTATATACAACTAGGGTTTTGGGTTCCAGAATGTTCTATTCTGATAGTTTGGTAACCGTTGATGCAGATCTAATCCGATGGCTGTTAATTGTTTGGATATGTGGCGCGGATTCTTTTCTTCTGATGACGGAAGACGGATACATGGAAAAATTGTTTAACCTTTTCTAAAGTAGATTATATCATTATTTTTACTAATAATTAGAAACTCAAAATTTTATTTAAATCAATTAATATTTTAATTTAGTATATTTTAGTAATTTTTTATTAAAAATTAACCAATTTATCAATTAAATAATTTTTATAAACTGAAATAAATCAATTTATTTACTAATCTTCTTTTTTTAAGTCAATGATTTTAGTTGATAAATAATGGAAAATAATAAAAATTAGACCAAAAAGTTAAGAGATATACTCTTTACACGAGATGTGTTCACCTATACCTTCTATTCTGTTCCAACCCAACTTTATTTCATCTCAACCACATATTTATATGGTCTGTTCTAACCGTGCTTCAATTCATCTCAGTCATACATTTATGTGAGTCCTTTATCTCAGCTATATATTTATGTGAGTCTCAAATAAATATATAACTGAAATGAAAGACTCATATAAATGTATGGCTGAGATGAAGTGAAGTACGATTATAACATAATAGAAGGTATATGTAATTTGAAGGGCTCTTTACACTCCTTACGTAGAAATGCAAGGAACAAAGATAACATAGAAGACAAAAGGTAATAGAGCAAGCTCAGATGTTGAAAGAAAATAATATAACTACTATGCATTGTTGGTTGAGGTTCTTAACAATTAGCAGCTCATTAATATGTTAGATAGTATCTGGCTGGATTGATTTGTAGATCTCCTGAGATTATGTTCTTTCCATAGTGTCTACACACAAGTCCCTAAAGCTCAAATGAATATGTGTCGAGTGTCTTTTGAGCGAGCTATCGCAACTGTGTAGGAAGTATGTCTAAGAATTTCAGGCGGGAGTGTCAGATCATTTCATGCAGCGCCATGCAATCAACGTACAAGAACCGAGTTAAAGAAATTCAAGAAGAGTTGGTTATTGACAGTTGTAATTGAGTGTTATAAATACTGTAAATCCACATAAAATGAGTGTGTGCATTTTTGTACTTTGATATTGAATACAATCAGACGAAAACTCGGCATGTTGTTGAGTCTTTCCAATTTGCTCTGTTTGCCCCTGTTCTCATGTGACTTCTCTCTCTAAACTTCGCTCTCTAAGTTCCAGTAGTTTTCGTTCGTAGTTTTCTTTGTATGATCGATAGATAACAACAAAGTGGTATCAGAACTAGATTCTTAAGGGAACTGTGAAGGTGTAGGCAAAGAACTTGGCTCGGAGGACTATCTCTTTCCCGTACGAGGCTCGACTGCGAGTAAAGAGCGCTCAGAGATGGCTGAAAGCTCAACTCAAAGTCTAGAACCTGCGATATTCAATGGAGAAGGATATCAAATATGGGCAATCAAGATGGAGGCATACCTGCATGGACAGGATCTGTGGGAACCGATCGATGAAGATTATGTGGTTGAGATTCCAACTGAAGATGCTTCGATTGCTCAACTACGGTGGCTAAGGGAGAGAGTGACAAAGAAGGCCCGAGCCAAATCCTACCTATACTAATCGGTTTCAACCTTAATTTTCACTCGAATCATGGGACTTAGCTCTGCGAAGGAGATCTGGGATTTCTTGAAGAGCGAATAAGAGGGTGACGAGAAGGTGAAAAATATGAAAGTGCTGAATCTGTTGAGAGAATTCGACAGGATGCATATAAAAGAAGATGAAATGATCCAGAATTATTGTGAAAGATTAATTCAACTAGCTGATCAAATCAGACTCTTAGGAGCTAAGTTTAAAGATCAAAGATTGGTGCAGAAGTTACTTGTGTCCATCCCCAAGAAGTATGAAGCAACAATCGTCTCTCTTGAAAACTCCAAAGATATTGGGCAAATAAAGCTTGCGGAAGTCATGATTGCCTTGCAGGCTCAAAAGCAGAGATCTTTGATAAGAAAGAATGAAGCGACTGAAGATGCGTATCGAGTTGTTGCCAAAACTGAGACTCAAGAAAAGTTCAAGAAGAAAAAAAAGACTAAAGGAGGGTCTAGTTTGAAAAGCTCCCAATCACGCCAGAAACAAGGTGGCAAGAATGCAGGAGGAGACAAGTCAAATAATTACAACCCTTGGCCACATTTGTGGTAAGTTGAATCATCTTGCCTTCAGGTGTTGGAAGAGGCCAGACATTGAATGCAGGAGGTGTCATCAGAAAGGACACATAGAGGCTATCTACAAGAAGCAAGCCGCACAAGCAGCAGCCAACGTACAGGTGACTGAAGAAAAAGAAGAGTAGCTGTTTGTCGTGACTGGCGATCTTGACAAAGATCGTCCATCCAATTAGCTGATCGATAGTGGATGCACAACTCACATGTCTCCAGACCTAAAATTATTCAAGACGTTGGATAAAGAAGTGAAGGCGAACGTGAAGCTTGGAAATGGAGATTGCATCCGAGTAAAAGGGAAAGGTGAAGTGGAAATAGTAACCAAGAAAGGCGTCAAGATCATTTCGAATGTTCTTTATGTACCTAAGATACAACAAAATCTCTTGAGTGTAGCTCAGTTGATTGAGAGGGGTATGTCTGTGCATTTTGAATCAAATACTTGTAGAGTTTTTTATAATGCTGGCCAGGAGATTCTGAGCACCCGAATGAAGAACAAAAGTTTCTCAATGAGGCCTAAAGAGTTGTAACAGGAGGCACTAGTGGGAGACATCATCGAACCTGATCTTTGGCATCGAAGGCTTGGGCACTATCATATGAAGGGATTGGAAACAATGAGGAAGAAGAATTTGGCCGAAGGCTTACCATCAATTACATACGAACACGCTGCATGTAAATTTTGCATGAAGGGGAAGCAAACACATACACCTTTCCTGAAGGCAAATTGGAGGGCTGAAGAGAGACTTTAGCTACTACATATGGATGTATGCGGACTTATGCCAGTTGCTTCATTGAATGGAAGCAGATACTTCCTGTTAATCATTGATGATTACTCAAGATTCTCGTGGATATTTTGCCTCAAAAGTAAGGGAGAGGTTGCAAGAATTTTCAGGGAATTCAAAGTCTTCATAGAGAACCAGTTGGGTCTAAGCATTAAGTCTGTAAGAACAGACAATGGCTCAAAGTTTACATCTAACAAATTTGAATTGATCTGTAAGGCTGCAGGAATCAAGCATCAACTTACCACGCCCTACACTCCATAGCAGAATGGGGTCGTGGAGAGAAAAAACAGAATGGTGTGGAAATGGCGAGATGTATGCTGGAGGAGAAGATGCTTCCGAAGGAATTTTGGGCTGAGGCTGCTTCCACCGCTTGCTTCCTGCTCAACAGGTTGTACACTCGGACTCTCAAGGATAAGACGCCGCCTGAAATGTGACACGGTGTCAAGCCAAAGATAAGGAATCTGAAAGTTTTTGGATCGCTATGTAGTGCGCTAATTCCTCAAGCCAAAAGAAGTAAACTCAATAGCAAGGCTGAAGTTGCAATCTTCGTGGGATACTCTGAGGTTAGTAAAAGGTACAGACTGTATTATCTGGATCAGAAGAAAATCAAAGTAAGTAGGGACGTACATTTATTTAAGAATAAGCACTGGAGTTGTTCTAGAGATAAGAAGATAAACGGGGTTGGAAGGCAAACAAGTACACTACCTTCAATTACAAATAATTCAGGCAATTATGATGATGAGGAAGAGGCAGAACTAGAGTTTCAACATGATCAGTATGGGTGGACTTTTGAGGAGGAGCGCATTCCAAAAGAGTCAGATGATGACTATGATCATGTACCAGTGAGGGGGACAAGGAGCTTGGCTGAAATTTATGAGAGAAGCAATGAAGTAATATTAGAGCCTTCTAGAGTTCAAGAAGCCTTGCAGAATCTGAAATGGCTAGAAGTTATGAAGGAAGAGATGGCCATGATCAACAAAAATGAAACATGGAATTTAGTAGAAAAACCTCCAAATAAGAGAGCTATTGGGTTGGAATGGGTGTACAAATTAAACAAGGCTCTGTATGGGTTGAAGCAAGCCCCTCGGTGTTGGTACTTGAGGATTGACGCCTTCCTTCTGGAGATTGAGTTTAAGCGAAGTTGTAGTGAGCCGACATTGTATGTGAGGATATTATAGAGGGATGTAGTAATAATCTCAATTTACATAGATGACTTGATGCTAACTGGAAGTTCAGAAGAGCAGATAGAATCCTTGAAGAATCAATTTTGTAGAACCTTCGAAATGACTGATTTGGGAATGATAAAGTATTTCTTGGGTATGGAGGTACTCCAGTATAAAAGGTGTATCGCTGTAAGTCAAAAGAAATATATTTGTGAAGTGCTAAAAAGGTTTAAGATGGATCAATGTAAGCAGGTATCAACTCCAATTTGTCTGAAAGAAAAATTGGTGAAGAAGGAAGATGGCGATGAAGTGGATAGGAAGAATTATAGGATGAAGTGGATAGGAAGAATTATAGGAGTATGGTGGGTTGCTTAAACTACATTACAGCTACAAGGCCTGATGTTTTGTATTCTGTTAGTGTGATTTCCAGATACTTAAGTGATCCTGGAAAGCAACACTTGGTTGCTGTAAAAAGAATTTTAAGATATCTGAAAGGGACGGTTGATTATGGTTTGAAGTATGAGAAGACAGGAAAATGTGAGCTTATGTGTTATGTAGATAGCGATTGGGGTAAAGCATCATAAGACATGATAAGCACTACCGACTATTGTTAACATTGGGATCAGCATGTTTCTCATGGACATCAAAGAAGCAGGAATTGGTGATGTTCTCAACAGCTGAAGCTGAATTGGTTGCGGCTACTACAGCAGCAAAACAGGTGATATGGGTCAGAAAGCTGCTTGTGGATTTACATTCACATTGATAATTAGACAACAATATCGATTTCAATGAATTCAGTTTTTCATGGTAAGACTAAGCATTTCAAGCTTAGATACTATTATCTGAGAGATATACAACAAGAAGGAGAGCTGAAGCTTAGGTATATTCATACAGATGATCAAGTCGCAGATCTGTTTACAAATGGATTTAACATTTCACGCTTCAAGCAGTTGAGGAAAATGGTAGGAGTTCAGAAGGCTGAATTTCTCATCCAAGGAGGAGTATGTAGGAAGTATGTCTTAGAATTTCGGGTGGGAGTGTTAGATCATTTCATGCAGCGCCATGCAATCAACGTACAAGAACCGAGTTAAAGAAATTCAAGAAAAGTTGGTTATTGACAGTTGTAATTGAGTGTTATAAATATCATAAATCCACAGAAAATGAGTGTGTGCATTTTTGTACTTTGATATTGAATACAATCAGACAAAAACTCAACGTGTTGTTGAGTCTTTCCAATTTGCTCTGTTTGCCCTTGTTCTCGTGTGACTTCTTTCTCTAAACTTCGCTCTCTAAGTTCCAGTAGTTTTCGTTCGTAGTTTTCTTTGTATGATCAATAGATAACAACAAACTGATAAGCTATGCATGATGTCCATTATGGTGTAACCTGGAGCAGTCCATTAACATTGCCTCGCGATCATCTGCCTTATGTATAGTTTGAAGGGCAAGTAAAGAATTGGTGATCACGAGTTTCTACATGAAGTCGACAAATAGGAAAATTTCTATCAACTTGCAGTAAGGCAATATCTCTGAAGTATTAAGCTTGTTTTGAGTAGCAAGCGAAGGATAACCAGTGCTTTATTCCACACAATTTTGAACCAATCCACTTAAGGACATCTTCTTCTCGAAGAGATAATAAAGTATGACAATAGAATTAGGATCATGCTCGGGCTTTGATATCATCATAAACCATATCTCTCAAAGTGAGTAAGTGATTCAGGAAGTTGCAATGGGAGGAGTTTTAACTAATTTGACATATACTTCGACCATGAAGAAATAAGAACGTAGTCATCTTATCCGCAAATATTGTTTATCAAGTAAAATCCACCAAAAATGCATGAGCATCAAAGTCTGTTTTGTTATTTTGATGGATGAGATATGCAGGACACCTTCTTCCTCGAAAGGCATATATCAATCCACTTATCCTTTGCTACACCTTTAGAACTATCTGAACGACTCCATAAGAAATTTTTTTTAATTTAGTATCAAAATTTTAAATTTTGTTCAATTTTTATTATATATATAATATTAAATCAAAATTTTAATAACAAATTTAATAAGCAATTAATTTCACAAAATTAACAGAAACACAATATTGTACATGAAAAAATGAAAATAGTATTTCGCTTTAGTTAAGAAAATTCATCAATGGTTCAATCGTAAAAATCTTGATTCGAGTAACATTTTAGTTCGGTTTTTAACTTTTTGGTTCGACTTACTTTAATAATTCTTGTTGTTAAACCTAATCAATTTATTAATTAATCGGTAAATTTTTGTAAATTAAGAAATTCATATAAACTAAAATAAAGAAATGAATTTTTATTTAATGATATATTTTTAATTACCTTTAAATTTTCAGACAATTTTTTTAATTATATTTTAAATTTTAAATTTTTATTTAGTCTTTAACTAATTTTATCACAGTCTAATATAAATTAAAATTTTTAAACCTTAAATAATCTATAAATTTTTAGATTATTCATTTTTTTAGAAACTTAATAATTTTTCAATTTTTTAAAGTATTATAATTATAAAAGGTAACATATTTATTAGATATTTGATTCATTGGTTTAACGAGTTTATCCAATAAATCAGCTTGGGCTCTACTGTTGCTCTTATGTTGTTGAATATACCCTCCACCTGAGTCTTGAGTCCTGAGTCCTAAGGCCTCAGTTATAAGCTCAACCTTGATTGACCAACTGTAACAGAAAATGCTGCATGTTGTTTTCATAGGACTGATTATGAATTAGATATTATTTCTCCAGTTTTTATTAGCCATTCCAAGTGCTCACTCATGTAATTTAAGTCATTTCAGGTTAATAATTTGAATTTTAAATTTTTCCATCAATTTTTTTCAAAATTATTAGAAATTAGCATTTATAAAATATTATTTTCTAATAACAACATTCCACATGATAAATAACTTAAAATATTCATACGAAATTAATAAAATTATATTAGAAACTTATTTTTAATTTTAATAACATAAATGCTTTATGTTTTAAATTTAGAATAAAAAGACAATTTTATGAAATATGGTATGCTTATAACACTATAAGGACTAGAAGAATTTAAAGTAAAACTTATATCAAGGTTTTGGAGTAAAGAATTACTCTTGACAAAACTTTTAATTAGAGTAATTTAGGAATGAATCTTCTAATATTAGAATTTTGAAAGAAGAAAAATTATGAATATAAATTTAGATTAATTAGAATATAATGATTTTAGAAAAAAAGTAAAAGAACTATTTTCAAAAGTAATAAAAATAATAATTTATAAAAACATTTCAAAAGTATTTATAAAATTTATTATAGTTTTAATAAAGTAATAGTTATTTTCAAAAGTAATAAATAATAATTTATAAAAACATATCAAAAGTATTTATAAAATTTATTCTAATTTTAATAAAATAATAGTTATTTTCAATATAATATACTATAAATATTTGTTTTCATATATTGTTTTGGAATTGACACATTAGGATTAATAAAGTGATTAATTCATTTTAAGATTAATATAAATACATTATGCATAATGTATATATTGTGTAAATATGAGAAATAAAATAAAATTTTAAATGCGTTAAGATTAATCATGATATTACTTAATTTATTTTAATATGTGTAATAAAAATATAAAATTTTACAATGATTGTTTAATAATAGATATAATATGAAAAGACAATAATATTTATACAACTATACAAGTAAAAAAAATCAACAATAACTAAAAGTACAACAACTACATTAATTAAAAGTTTTGTATATAATTTATAAAAAATCAAAAGTTTGAAAATATTATATTATAAACTTAATAAACTTATTTTTTAAATCATATTAAAAATAAATATAATAATTTATTAAACACGTAAAAATAATATTTTAAATAAATTCATTGTACTTAGATAATAACTTTTTTACATTTACATTATAATTAATTGTTATAATAAAATTATAAAATTAAAATTAAATCCTCTTGTTTGTAGGGAATAATTATGACATCATTATCATTGCTACATATTTTTAATAAATATATATTGGTTCATATTTTGTATATTTTATTTTAAATAAATATTTTTGTACAATTTATAGGTAATGTCATCTTATACTTTACTATAACTGATTATGCTATAATTTATAATTTATGAATTTTAAAAAATACAACTACAACTTTTTCAAAGTCTCTTAAAATAAATATATAAAATTTTTAAAATCATTCCAGCCTGTTCTAAAATTTTTGTCCTGACTGGGCTGAGCTAGGGCACCCCTAGTTGAAGTTGAAAAAATTATGAAAGATATAAATGTTATGTTTCCCATAATAAAAGAACACTTCATAGTTTTTTGTTTGTTTGTTTATTTGTCTTTCTTATGTGGCATGCACTAGGATGGTGTTTCAATTTTGGCATAATGGGACTTTCAAATTAGCCAAACCTTGCGCTATAAAGGAGGAGAAATATATAATTTTGGATTATAGTAAAATCATTTGACTATCTTACAATTCATATACACAGCAAGGGACTTGAGCTATAGAGAGGTTGAAGTTTTTAGTTATAAATTTCCTCATGAGTCTTTTGAGGATGTCATTAGAGAATTAAGACGTGAGGTTGCTATTATCATCATGATTAATGTTATTAAAAAAAGGTTATAAGATTATAGGGATTTTTTATAGTGTTATTGTTATGCACCCGTGCTTAGGATCGAGTCAAAGCACGATTATCAAGAAAGTTAATATCTTTTATTAGAGTGTCCTATATTGATTAAACATGAATATGTTAAAGGGTATATAAGTGGTAAGGGTCAACTATCCAAACAACTAGTTCTAGTTATTTGAACAATAGTTGACCCAAGCCTAATTATTGTAAGTGGACTCTACACTCTGCCCATATTAAAAATTCAATATGGTATCAGAGCAAGTTTGGTCCGGATTATTAATTTTCCGATTGTTCGTCTGGATGTCCAGTCCTAGCGGCCTGGTCCGATTATCACTGTGTATATTTCAAGTGACAACTAGATGTCCAATCCCAGTTGCACTTGAGGGGGAGTATTAAAGTGTCCCATATTGACTAAACATGAATATGTTAAAGGGTATATAAGTGGTAAGGATCAACTATCCAAACAACTAATTCTAATTATTTGGACAATAGTTGACCCAAGCCTAATTTTTGTAAGTGGACTCTACACTTAGCCCATATTAAAAATTCAATATCTTTTTCCTTATTTACGTTGGTTCCTTTTCTCGCAGAACCTATTTTTGTTGATGAAAACTAGCAACAGTTGTCAAGGAAAAGGCTTGCCAAGATTGGACTAAATTATTCTACTTTAAAGCTAATTTTTATGAAAACTTGTTGCTTACTTTATTGCATAACGTAATAGCCTTATATAGGCAAAGAAACATAAAAGTTCCACCTAAACTAGGACTCCTGGAAAGACTTCTATTCAAGTTGTTTTTATTAACATAACTATAACAGAAATTAGTGCTGAAATAATAGACTCCTACTAAAAATAAAATACTCCTCTAATAGACTCCTAATAAAGAACTCCTCTTTGCAAGTGGATGTTATCTGCCTTGTAGGTTCTTCCCACAATGCATCAATATCGGTTATGTATCTTTTATTGAGAGATAAGAAAGAGTGTTCAGAACATGGTAAATAAGTTGATTGTGAGGTTGTTGAGATTGATCAACCTACTTTTAGGGAAGAAAAGGAAAACAACCTGAAACAAATGAGGGTGAGGAAGGAGAAGTTAGACTTTGATGATTCAACAAATGAGGGTGAGGAAAGAGAAGTTAGTAACTTTGATGATTCTAGTTCAACTAATTGTAATGATATATTTAATGAGAAATATGGTAAGGGGGTTGTAAATAAGGTTGTTTATGGTGGTGTGGAGGAAGTCCCAGTTTATAACATACAAGATATAGATACAGATTTAATATATGAAGATTTTGATGAGCTTAGAAGTATGGATGTTAGTTCAAATGTAGTCTAAGTAAGTCCTATTGTTATCTTTATTATCACTTTGCATTCTAGTGTTATTAAAATAGTATTCATTGGACCCCAACATTACTAAAATAGTGATTGTTACACCCTAAAAATGGCAATAAAGATAACTGTAAGGACTTATTAAAACCTTTTTGTGAAACATTAAGGTAAAAAACACTCATTTAGCAATTATTTAAAGAAATTATATTTGAAATTACGTAAATACATGATAGGTTCAAATTGCCTAATTGTGATATGACACAGGGTAAATTTATGACTTACATACTAAAAGTTATTAAAAACATAACTCATTTGGGATTTAGGGTGCTATTAGTATATTTTGAAAATGTTAAGGTAAAATGTAATACTATAGATAACGATAGATACTAACTTAGACTTTTACATAAATATTAGGGGCAATTCATACCTTTTACCTTTAAAACATATAAATTCTTCCATAAAATTCCAAATCTCTAGCCATAATAATGCACAAATAAATTTAAACAACATGGTTCACCAATTTTCATCAATAATAAAAACAAATGAAAAATATGTACGTCTTCATGATATTACCTTACCTTGAAACTAATGGAGAAACTCATTGTAATGATCTTATGCCTTTGCCCATCAACTTTTTTATCGCTTATCTCCTTCAAATTGTGATACCCCTAAAAAGTAATGACATAGGTTGATTATTATGGTACGAATAATAAATTGATCTTGAAATGGATAAATAATGTATTTTTACCTAATATACTTCTCCACCTCTTTTTCATTTGAATTAAATATAATTTATTGATGAGTTTGATGTAATGTATTTAAGTCTAAATTAACATTTTGCCTTTCCCCCGCTCAACATGATGCCCAAATTTTGGAGAAAAAAAAAAGATGATACTTTAACAAGATTTTCATTGTCATTATCTTCTATTTACCTATTATATTTTTCCCACCTCATAATGCATATAAATGCAACAAAAATTTGTACACTCTTCGTTTGTACACTTTTCAACTAAGTATCATTCCACTATAGACCATTTCGATTAGCTTTTATTGTGAATAAATCTTTTCAACCTACCCAAATGACTCTTAACAAAGTAAACAAAGTGATAATGCACTACTCCAAGAATTTTGATTTGTTTTAGTAAGCTAATAGGTAAATGGACCATAATGTCAATGAACCAAGGTAGAAAGATTGTTTCAAGTTATCAGAGTACTTCCTTAATTTCTTTTTCTAGATGCTCAAGATCCTATGGCTTAATGACTTTACTATATAACGCTTTGGAGAAAAGAATCTAGCCTACTCAAAACAATTGTAGTTTTTTTTGTAGCGTTTTATTAATAATAAATTGGAGTAAGTTTTGCATAATAATATGAGCCTTATGGCTTTTGTATCCTAATAATTTTTCTCTTACTAACAGCAACACATCATGTAATATTTGATGTGCAATCTTGTGGTAGTTTCAAATTCTTTAAAACTAAACAGAAGTTTTCCTTCTCTACTGGGGTTATCTAAAAGCAAGTCCGAGCTAGTGACATATGAGAGTCATCTACTTTGATAGGCTGTAAATCTTTTCTAATTCCCATTATAATCAAATCAAAATGTGTATTAAGATGATCTTTTGACTTGCTTAAAATCATCAGAGTTAAGACAGTCAATGACAAATTTTTTTGACTAACTATCATTTCATCACAAATATGAGGTCTTTTATGAAAAAAATAATTGATTGGCACTATTGTTTAAATTAACTGTGATGATTTATTTTTATTGTTACTAATATAATGATAATTTTATCAATTTAGTATCTTTCACAATTAAATTATCATTATTAATGTATTAATAGTGTCAAAATTTCTTTTATCATTAAATTCTGTCACTAAAAGCATATGTAATTTGACGCCAAAGTAATTTCGATGGAAATGAATTACAATTATGACAAAACATATGTTGGTCACTAATATTTTCTATTTGTTGTGACAATACATAGTTTGGTCACTCATATTTTTCTTTTACTGTGATGAAATGATTTACGGTCACACGATATTTTACTTTTTATGAAGAAAACTTTTGTCAATAAAAATTTAATTAGTAAGTGTTTACTTAATATTGTCACAAAAACGGAATCATCACTATGATCACTACTATTCTTAATTTTTGTGACAAGAAATTGTGTTGTCACTAGATCATCTACTTTTTGTTACAAAAGTTATTGTCAATATAAACTTAACAAATTAATGATTATTATTTCTTTTTATAATAGCATATTAAAATTAACCACTCTAATGATTAGTTTTGTTATTATTGTAAGAATTTTAAAGACTACAAACTACTTGTCAAGATGTTTTCTTTAATATTATTATTTATAAACAAATTTAAATATTTTTTAATAAAATATTCAAACCGCATATATTGATAATCCAAAAGTAATATTTTACATATCAATAGATATATGCTAAACATAACTTTGAAATTTCATCAAAATAAAAATCAAAATAAATAAATGTTTAAATATAATGAAAATATTGTTCCAAAATATTAAGCAAAACTATTAACCTATTAATAGATTTAATTCAAGTTAACTAGGTTTTGGATTCATTTTTTTATTTTTTAGTTTTGATCTATTGGTCGATATAAAGTTCAATGATATCAAATGAAAATGATATTATTTTAAACAAAATGATATCATTTCAAAATTTATATGAAAATAAGTAAATTTAACCTTAACTTGATCAAACTTTAGAATATATAAATTTAATCAAATTTGAAATCGAGCCCTAATTAAAAACTTTAAATCATATCAAATTTTTGTTCAAACGCAAATATGATTAATTATTTTCATGCCAATGTTATAGTAGAAACTCCGGTCCTGACTTGATCCATTGCGAAGCCTATAAACACCACCATCTTGGGCTTTTTTACCTAATCCTAAGACCAGTTGGGGAGCGTTTCCTACTTTTTCAATAAGACTTGAGTGTTGATTGTTGAGACTTGTAAGAGTTGGAATCACTAGAACCCCCCCAAGCCCCATCTTTGTTCTTGAAAGCTCCCCCCACAAATTTGACTACTTTAGGGTATGTTTTGTTAGGAGTTTAATAGTAGAACGGAATGCAATGCAATATTATTCAATCGTTTGGGATGAGGGTTTATAATGAAATATGATAGAAGAGGAGGGTTTCATACTACATCTCATTCCATCCTAAATAGTAAAAATGACAATCTCCGATTTGAGAGGTTTAGAATGGAATGTAAAATAATAAACAACTTTACACTATATTATATTATAAACCCTTCATCTAAACAACATTTCACTATACTACATTATGAATCCTTCCATCCCTCCCAAACAACAATTTTCTAATATTACATCCATTGAAGTTCCATTCCATTATAAATCATTTCGTTCCATTCCATTATATTTCGCTCCATTGCATCAAGTCTTGCACACTTTTCATTCAACAAAATTAATGAGAAACTTCAAAAAAATTAATGAAAACAATAATCATGCTTGTTTCTCTCATGCATTAGATCTTAAACTGAAAAGGCATCCTAACTTAAGAATTATTTATGAATAACAATCAGAAAATTATGAAGCTATCATAAGGGATAATTAATATATGAATCAACATATCATGAGTCCAAGCACAAATCACAAAGTTTATCAAAATGAAAAAACTCACTCCCCCACACCTAAATAATGCATTGTCCCTAATGTATGCAGAAGATACTCACACTCAATAAAGTTAATCAAAGAAAATAAATAATTAAGGACTTCCCTAAATGGTGAGCATCTGAACATTATTCGTGTGCACTTCTTTGTGGTACTAGTTTCCAAGCCTACAACAGATTTAGCATTCATCGATGAGTTGCCTTTTTCTGTAGTCTTGATAGTAGCCTTAGAACACCCCATTATACTAAACAAAAAAAACAAAAATTACTTGAAAAAATATTAACAACAACTAAATAATAATTGAAATTAAACTAAAAGAAAGATTAACTAAAAGTAATTAAAAATAGTACAAATAAAACTTAAAAAATATAAATAAATAAATGGGGCATGGGTGAGTTGCTGCTGGTGTGTTGGTGAAGGATTGGAATTGCGGTGTTACTGTGTGAGTGTTCTACATGGAACTGTTGTTGTGTTCTCTGGTGTGTGTGATACGTGGGTAGAAGGAGAGGTTTGCGTGTGTGTTGTGCGCGTGGATGGAAAGAGAACTTGCTGGGGACGTTGAGATGTTGGAAGGATGTCTGCGTGTGAGGAAGAGACTAGATGGGTTGTATGAAAGTCAGAGACATATGATGCATGCGTTGGAGGTTGTATGGGAGGCTGCAAAGAGTTGCTAGTGCAATGATGGTGGATGTGGAGGGTTGTGACATTGTAAGGATGGCTATTTACGTGTGTGTGAGAGAGAGTGGTGTGTGAGGTTGCTTTAATGGAGAGGGCTGGTGGGAGACTGATATATGAATGGAAATAGACGGAGTGGATTGTGTGCGTGAGTGATTGCTCTAGTTGGTGTGGCATGTGTGATGTTGTAGCACTAGGAGAGAGCATGGAGTAGAAAAAGATGGTGTCTTACACAGAAGAAAGAATAGATTAGATTTTTAAAAAAATAAAGAAAAAAAAGGAAATAATAAAGAAATTTTAATTTCTTAATTTTTTAATGTTAGAGTATCAATCCAGTCTCCTTATGAGATTTAGTCATTTGGAATTCCAGAACACTAAATTGCATAAGGCAAGGTCTTGTCTTATGAGATTTAGCAGTCTAAAATTTTAAGATCCTCATTCCAGAACACTAAATCTCATAAGGCGAGATCTCGCCTTATGAGATTTAGTAGTCTGGAATTTTTTTCAATAATCTATGTTTCAAAAACAAACAAATGCATCCTAAGAAGAACTAAAATAAAATAAAATAAAGCTATCATATTTTAGGTTGTCTCCTGAAAAGTGCAATTGTTTAACGTCGTTATGCTCAACGTGGCCAGTTCTTCCCAAAATTCTATGTAATTGTAGATTTGTACTCCTTAAGTAGTGCCATTAGCCATTCCTCTTGCTCTTTGGTTAACCTTTTTAAAATGATTATGCGTAATGACTTTTCATAACGTAAATAAACATACTTTAGGTGACCAGGTAATACCTTTAATTCTTTCTTTGGAGCCTGCAAAATAGAAGGTAAGATTTTCTTGTGAGTTATGGTAAGTTCATTATTTAAAGTTTCTGAATCTATTAACATTGCTGACAATGATTCTACAACTTCATAAGTTTTATCAATTTGTTTGTTCACTTCCGATTTAGTCTTACACTCTAACTTATCTTCAATACTCTCTTCTTTAAACATATCCTGTACAAATGAATCCATAATATCCATATGATAAACGGATTGAAAATCATTTTGGTACTTCATTGCTTCAGAAATCTTGAACTTTACTATTTCTCCATCAACTCTATGGAAAGAGTACCCTTGTGCACATCGATTCTCATTTTAGTTATCTTCATAAACGGCCTCCCAATAAAATTGAAGTCGAATGTTTCACACTATCTCCATCTATTTTCAAGTTATAAAAATCCATTACAAATACGAAACCATTTACTTGGACAAAAACATCCTCAATAACTCCAATAGGGTAGACATACGAACGATCAACTAGTTGGATAATTACATTAGTTTTGTGCCAATAATTCAAATTTAAAACTCAATAAATTGAGTATAACATGACATTAACAGATGCACCTAAATCTAACATGGCACGCTCAATTTTTCTATTACCAATAACACACAAAAGTGCAAACATACCCAGATCTTTGCCTTTTTCTGTAATTTCCTATTTATCATAGCTGATACATTCTTACCTAAAATTATTCTCTCCTTGTCCTTCAACTTCCTTTTATTTGTGCACAAATACTTTAAGAATTGTGCATATTTCGAAACTTGTTTGATGACTTCTAAAAGTGGTATATTGATTTCCACCTTTTTGAAGATTTCCAAGATCTCTCTTCCATATCCTTCATCATTTGGTTTAGCCAACTTACTAGGAAAAGGAGATAAACGTGCATTAACTGATATTGATGGAGATGAATCATTTTTTACCTTTGTTAATTCTTGAGTTGGAAGTTCTTCCTTCTTTTCTCCATCATTGTGCTTTTCTTCCTCCATTGGTAAAGAGGATCTAGATTGAATTTCCTTACCACTACTCAAAGTCATTGCACTCACATTCTCTTTAGGATTCACCACCATTTAAGAAGGTAATTTCCCTGATGCTTGCGCTTCTAATTTACTTACCGAGGTGGCCAATTGAATGATATGATTTTTCAAGTTTTGAAGGCTTGCCCTTGTTTTTTGTTGAAATTGTTAAGTATTATTAGCAAGTGCCTTAACAGTTTCATCTAAAGACATACTTGAATTTGAAGATTGAGGTTGAGCATATGTAAGAGCTTGAGGTTGTTTATTAAAATTATGAGGTTGATATCGTTATTGGCCTCCTTGATCTCCATAGCTTAAGTTTGGATGATCCCTCTATCTTGGATTGCAGTAATTGAAATAAGGGTCATACTTTTGTTGAGGTTGAACAGGAAACTCCCTAGTGCGTTAGCTTCTTGAAGAGAGTCTTGTTGCAATATAGGGCACATATCCATAGGATGTCTAGGGAATGAGTATATTCCGCACACTCTTGCCGATTGCACTTGACCTACAACCATTTGATGAACTAGAGCGGTTAAATCAGATATTTTATCCTCAAGGTGCATGTTTCTTACTTTATTCACATGCTTAATAGCTCCATCCATCCTTGTCCCAAACTGTTGAAAATTTTAGGCCATAACTGAAATCAATTGTCTGGCTGCCTTAGGTGTTTTGTTTACTAGAGCTCCTCCACTAGCTGCATCGACCATACTTCGATGTATTAGCAATATTCCTTCATAAAAGTATTGAATCAAAAGTTGACCGGGAATTTGATGACGTGGACAATTGGCACATAGCTCCTTAAACCTTGCCCAATATTCTTATAACGTTTCTCCTGTGATTCGTCTTATCTCATATATTTCCTTTTTGATATTCACTACTCTTGATGCAGGAAAGAACTTCTCCAGAAACATTCTTTTCATCTCATTCCATGTTGTCACTGAGCCAAGGGAAGATAGTATAGCCAATATTTTTCCTTATCTTTCAATGAGAACGGAAAGGCCTTGAGAATAATTTGTTCTTCTGTCACTCTTTGTGGCTTCATTCCAGAGCAAACAACATGAAATTCCTTCAGGTGTTTATGCAGATCTTCACTTGAAAGACCACAAAAAGTGAATCAAACCAGATTTCAATTCGAAATCTACCTTAACATCTGGAAATTGAATACATAAAGGTTGTTGATTCAAATTCGGTGCCGCTAACTCCCTCAACATTCTAAGGTTAAGATTTGTCATCTTTTCGTTCGCTTCTTGAAAATTAGAGCTTTTACCAATTGTTATATCTAGTTCAACTTTCACGTCTGAAGGTGAATGACCGTCTTCTTACTTAGTCTCTTTTCTCAAACGACGTATTATCTTCTCAATTTCTATTATATTGCAATTTACCTGTATGATAAGTACGAGTCATACAAGACAAGAGGTTAACAATAATTGTAAGAATAAAAATGAAAAGAAATTAAGAAACTTGAAATAGTTTCCTAACAACAACATCAAATTTTGATTGGGTTGTCGAAGCCCCTAAAATAATACCAATTCTATAAAAAATTTTATAGTAGTTGAGGAATTAGGTTGAATCCCTAAAGAATTGAATACTAGTTTCTTAATTTCAAGAAAAAAAATTAAATGGGGGGGTTTGATTAAATAATTGATTAACTAAAAATAAGACGAAAACAAATTAAATCAATTGAATTTAAATATGTGAAAGTCAAGATTACCAAATTTTTATTCCAGGAAAAGATCTCATCAATTGTAACATTGATCATTGGTCTAAATAGAAAATTTTCACGATTCAAGCAGTTAATCCGAAACATATTAGAATAGCCATAATAAGTCTAAAAAATTTCTAAATTAATTGGTTCAAACCCAGTATCCAAATCAAAACTTATCATCTATTGACTGCGTGTGATATCATTCTATATCAAATAAATGATAGCAATAAACTCCGCCAAAAAGACTAAACCCTAAATTAAATAATCGAGAGAGCTGTAACTATTGAATTTAGTTTTCTTGTTTATCATAAGTTAAAAATAAAAATTCATAAGTAACCTATTTGCTACTTGTACCAATCCTTCATGACAATTACGGATCAATGAATTCCTAGATAGTAGTAGAATAATCAATATTAAGTTAAATTGTTAAATTAATCGAATATCAATCATTCATGAAATATGAGAACTCAAAATAAGAAATGCTTGAATTAAAATATGATTAAAAGATTGAAGCACAAAACAGCACAAAACATCACAAAATTACAACTAGAATTTCGAATTCCCTTGAATTAAAATGTTTGAGTTTAGCTACACATAACTTTTGCTCCAATAACAAAGATAGAAAAAAGACTAAGAATTGCTAAAAATGTAAGAAAAGATAACTTTTTTGTTGTGAGAAACGCCCCTTTCATAAGGTTTTCTAATCTAATCCTAATCTAACTCTAACTTGTAAAAATTTCTATCTAAATCAAATTCAAAATCAAACTCCTTCATGATAAGGATAAGGCAAAGTCTTCCAGTCAAACTCCAACTCTTCAAATGACCAGCCTTATCCACTGCAACAATCTCTTCATTTTATCCAAAATTTGTCATTATCATAAATAGAGTCCTAATTTGATGCAATATCTACTTTTTATCTCATAAAACAAAACAACATTAATTTTAATATTTAAACACTAAAATAAATCCAAAATAAAAGAGATAATATCAAATAATATAGTAAAATGAGATCTTATCAAATAGATATTGATAAAAAAGCACGAGTGACAAATATTTTGTCATTATTTTAGTGGCGATGATGTCATAATAAAATGAACCACTGTTCCAACTTTATTCGTCACTACTTTATATTTGTGTTGACAAACTTTTCATAAATATGTAAAGTTATTGTGATCTTATAGTTTTGTCACACATTTCATAGTTTTTAGTGTCAGTACTTTTGTCACAAAATATTGCATAATTGTGACCATTTTCTGAAGTAGTAACTATTTCATTAATGACAGAGGTATTTGTGAAGACTTTAAAAATTGAACACTATTAATAGTAGTGACTAATATTATTGCTTTTAGCGACAACTTTGGTTTTCACTAAAATTACAATTTCTTGTAGTATCCAACAAAGTTTTAAGAACATTGTCAAGTTGACATCAACTTCCATTATGCTTCGAGTAAGGTAATTGAAAAAATACAGACCTTTTCTTCTAAGGATTATCATTTAGTTTTTTTTTGCCTTCCTAAACACATTATGATATTTATTAATAAGCTCTAACATATTGAATCGTGATAAAGGAATTGGTGATGCTTTCGACTCCATATCTCTATTGAATGATCTCTTATCACACCTCCAAAGCTGATTTTTATCAAAAAAATTGTGATGATTGAGATAACAAGTCTTCCTCCTATTCTTTAAATATTGAGAGCAAGTTTTTAATGAAAATTAGGGTAGGCTAACTTTCTATTTGTACTTTATCCATATAATATCCTTAAAAGTCACCTATTGCACACAATAAGATTACACGCATCTTAAATGATTAATTTGTTGAAGCATTATATGTCTCAACCCCAAACTTCTATAACTTTGCGAGCTCTTTAATCAATGGTTACAGAAAAATATTAATATTCTTTTCAAGAGAAGTCAAAATAAGTATAATTTAAGATAATATTGAATTTTTAAATTATCATTCCATTGTATGAATTCGGTTAATTTTAGAAACATGTAAATAAGTTGTAGCCTCAATTTTATAAAAAAAATCTAAACACCTTGGTTATAATTTGCCTCACTTTTAAGGTTGTATGATCATCTCCATTATTATTATTATCATTTTTATCTTAAAAATCGTTGCATTATATTAATTTATGCTGACACATTTAACAACTCTTACAAGTTTGTTATTGGTTAAATTTATTTTTTTACCAAAATAACCAGATACTTATACCAAGACTTCTAATCTTTTTAGACGTACAATATACTTATATATTAACACATAATTAAGTATACTAGACTCTTTAATGTCAAAAATATAACTCATAATTATTCATACACTCAAACTTTTAATTCTAGCACATTCATCTTTATTTTTGACACTCAGTTTATTATTATCTCTTCATGCATTGTCCGTTTACTAATGCATTTGTCAGGAGGGCTTCGGGAGAAGTTGCAGATTAGTTGAGAATCATTTCCATGATGGAAATTCAGCATTGCTTCACTTGTGCCCTTGTGTTAGAATAAGAGTCAATTTCCAACATACTCAAATCAACTACAGGAACCAGGTCAACTCAGTGTTTTCAGATATGGTTTAAGGTGCCATTCAATTCAAAGCAGTGGACACACAAACTGAAATTGCTTGCCATATTCTTATAGTTGTTGGTCGTCAAAGAATGCACTACTAAGCCCTTTGGAACATCCCATTCACTAACAAGTTGTGAAGCTTTATCTGATGCTGCTGATAACGGCATTTCGTACACGCTGCTGACTTAGTGTACTATGAAGATCTCAGCTGTTCTGGGGGACGATCAAACGTTTTCTTTGACCAAAAATCGCATTCGGGTCTCGCCTGGAACTGGTTCTGCAGAATGTAGTTTGGTGACCAATCGTACATCCACTTGTTGAAAGCATAAGTGGACATCTATATTTCTTCCTTATCCTACCTACCTTGTTAGTACAAAGTAATCTTTGTTTCCTTAATTAGTATTGCTTGTTAGACCTTTTTATTTATGTGTTTATGATCAATAGTGAGTGTTGAGTTTATCATTTTGATAATTTAAATGATAACAATATGAAAGTGTTAATAATATTAATTAGATTGAATTCAAAATTTAATTACAGATTTTTAATTCGTTAAATAATTTATTTAAACTACATAATTTATGAACTATTACATAAAACATACTCTTCATTCTTTTTCTATAATTAGATCTGACTTGTGATCCAACTTCATTCATCTTACTCTTCATTTAGTGAGGTCCCCCTCAAGTTCTTTAGGCTTGCTTGCACTAGCAGAGACAAGGAATTTCTTTTTTCTGGCTAACTATGATTCCAATTGTACGTCTTGTGCTTTCAGACTGGCCATCAAATTTGCTGATTATGCGATGGAGTTGCAACCAGAAGTGTAGAACATCATCCATACACGTATATGTACATCACAGGACGTCCTCTAGGCAGGTAATCAACACATAGAATAGCACAGTCACATCGCAAAGATGCTCAAGTTGGTAAATGACAGATCCTGGAAGGGAAGGTTGGTCAGAGACGTTGGTCCAATAAAAGGTTGCAGTTTGTTTCTTATGCGTCTCCTCCTCACATTAACGAAAACAATTGGCATAACATTTACAGTTCGAGAAGTTTGTGTTACGTAC
The DNA here is from genome assembly GCA_024520975.1 of Erythroxylum areolatum. Classification (NCBI taxonomy): domain Eukaryota; kingdom Viridiplantae; phylum Streptophyta; class Magnoliopsida; order Malpighiales; family Erythroxylaceae; genus Erythroxylum; species Erythroxylum areolatum. Next base: position 60,764,039 of record JANIJH010000004.1, on the reverse strand, counting down.
GGTACAAAATGAGTTGCCGGAAACTATAGGGGGGATGTTAGGCAGCCAGGATTGCCCCTCGTCAACAACACTCAAAGAGGCCTCTAACCTCAGGCGAGGAAAGCACCATCCGGGTACTATATGGTTACCAATAAACTAACAATTTGATGTGTAAGTAACAACTTCCATATCAGTGACAGAGATGCGGTCACAATAAATCTAGTTTAGTAAACATCAAAATCAACATTGTATACCAAAATTAAGAAGGAAACGTGAATAAGATGATGTTTACTGAAAAGGTTGTGAGGCTTTGTCACCGTTTATATATCAGTTATCAGAAAACCAATTAACGAACAGAAGATGCTTGCCTTTTTGATGCTTATGATGGAAGAAAAATCAGTTCTGGTCCTTTGGCCTACGGTCTAAATAGTTTAGTGTAGTTTCCCAAGAAATTTGGCAAACGTTCTCGCCACAGGACAAAAGAAAATCCCATTTCTACTTATATGTATATTGAGATATTTTTACATTTGCATTAGGAATATATGAACATATTCCTAATGATTTGGGATCATTTAACTTGAGAAAGGAAATATGGGCAACAACAATGTGAATTTGTTGCAGATTTAGTTATGCAAATTCAAGCTTCAGTGAAATGAATAATTGCCAACTAACGAATTCAGTAAATGTCCTTACACATTCTTTTGTTTTCTTGAATACCCACTTACGTTCATATGAGATATCTTTCATGGTTGCATAATTTAAGAAGCTAGTAGTCCAACTACGACCTTATTTCACTACCATTATGACCTCCTGAATCATGACTACCACTCCAAGTCAACACCCCTCCATTAATCTTCGGCCTAAAGTTTAGTTCGGATTAGTTGGATTAGCCTCTCGTCAACAATTTCTCCTTCCTATATAGAGATGGTCACATTTCGAGGGCATGCAGCTCAAGCCTGTACACGTTTTGACATCAAACGTCGAACTCATCCATGTTTAGTTGCCTTTGCTGCTTAGTAAATCATGTCAACGACAGCAACATCAATTTGGCTTGTCCGATTCATGTCAGCTTTACGGAGTGCACTAGCATGTCTAATCGTTGCTTCTACCACCTTGTTTGGTCCAGCTTCGATCAGGCTGTTGATACCGTACCCTGCCTTCGCTTACACCACAGCTATACAAATTGTATCGGATGCTACACTAGGTGATTCTCTTAGAGGATGTTGGTATGCTCTATGTGCCACCAGCCAAACAATCATTCCTTGTACGTTAACTTTGTGGATGGTTGGACCAGACAAGTTCACGACCGGCCTTGCAGCGGCTGCGGTGGCCATTACATCCTTCATTGTCGCGCTGCCAGACTCAACTCCTATGGTGTCCAAAAGGATTGCATTCGGGCAGATAGTGATTTTATATGTAGATGCAGTTGTTAATGGTTCTGATCAAAAGGGAGTGTTCATGTATCCAATTCATATTGCTTGTAGTACAGCTTTGGGAGCCTTAGCTTCTGTTCTGGCCATGTTGGTTCCATATCCCCGACTGGCCTACTACGAGGTAATAATCTTGCATGTTTTCTGGTATTTGTCGTCCAAAATAGCCAACTTTCTTTTCTGATTCACAATTTCTTTACCTTAATAAGAAAAAAAAGTGACTATGATACATAACTTGAAAAACACTTTAAAGGAGTCTTCCCACTTCTCCAATCACACTGTTAGAATCAAATGGAAATAACATCCACCAATGAAGGCTAGCATTTCTTTATGACAGTGTTAGCAATATTAAGATGATAGAAATAATAATAGTCATAAGCAAATTGCAGAGAAGAATAGATATGCCTAAGTTTGCCAACTTTTCTAATGCTTGCAGGCTAGGAGAGCATGCTATTTGTATATGGAGAATGCTTCAGAAAGATTGGAACTTTTGGTGAAGGCCTTCGTTGCTAAAGACAAGCAAGCTGCGACTGACCTGATTTCTCAAGCAAAGTTGCTCACTCAAACAGGTGTTAGAAATCTTCAAGACGTAATAGATTGCCAAGTGAGTTCAAATTCCCGTATTTTCTAGTTCAGTTCAAATTGCACTAGTTCTGCAATCTAATTTGTTACTTTGGAATGTGCAGAGTAGTTTGACGTGGGAACTATGCAACAGTAAGTTGACTAATCCCGGTGAAAACTTGCAAAACATAGAAACCAAATTAAGAGGACTAGAAATAGCTCTGAGTTGCCAATCGTTTCCAGTTGGAATGAACGATGAAGGGCTCATGGAGGAGCTACTCAAGATGAAGAAGGACACAGGCTTAAAATTAAGTCAAGCTAAAAGCTTTGGACCTTTCTGCTTAGAAACAACTCCTGACACAACAGAGACATCCTCAAAAACTTTCCTGTGGACCCCCAAGACCAATGCCAGGACCCTGCATGACCTGTCAGTTGTCTTCTTCTTATACTGTATCCAACATCTTCAAAGTGATTCACCCATTGGTACATGTCCCGAGCCCATTTCAGAGAATACAGGGAAGGTGAATACCCATGAAGCTAAAGATCAAACCAAGCGCAGGATTGTGAAGACTTGGAATAGTCTCGTCCAACTAGGAAGTGGAGAAAGATGGACATTTGCATTGAAGTGTTCACTTTCTCTGGGTTTTGCGGTTTTATTAGGGTTGATGTTTGAGAAAGATCAAGGGTATTGGTCAGGACTCACTACTGCTATCTGCTTTGTTAACGGAAGACAAGCATTGTTTTCACTTGCCAATGCTTGTGTACAAGGAACTGCACTTGGATCAATCTATGGAATCATATGTTGCTTCGTTTTCCAGCACTTCATGGACTTAAAAATTCTAGCTCTTCTCCCTTGGATTATGCTCACCAGTTTCCTAAGGCACAGTAAGATGTACGGTAAGGCCGGTGCTACTGCAGCTGCTACAGGTGCTTTCTACATCTTGGGCAGGACGAATTATGGGGAACCTAGCGAGTTTGCTATTGCAAGACTCACGGAAGTTAGCATAGGATTGATTTGCTTCATCGTGCTAGAGGTTGCATCGCAGCCAGTGAGAGCAGCAACTATTGCCAAAACTGGACTTGCATGGAGCCTGGGAGCTCTTCAGATTTGCGTGGAAGATATTTCAGTATGTGGTGGCCAAAAGATGATCCAGTTCAGAGATAGACAAAAGATGCTGAAATGGCATGTCAATAACTTGGAAAGATTCATTGCTGACGCTGAGGTGGAACCCAACTTCTGGTTCGTGCCATTCAACGGTGCTTCTTATAAGAAACTTCTCGGTTCGTTACGAAAGATGACGGACCTCTTGCTATTTACAGCCTATGAAATCGAAAACATTCTGGCAGAATCAGGGAGACTGGGAGTGGACAAGAAGAAACTAGGAGAAACCTTGAATGGCAATTTAGATCATTTCAGGCGTAAAGTTGTCCCCTCACTAGAAGCCTTTGAAGAAGTAATTCTGACGAAAGTAAAATCCATTTCAGAACCTGAAGATAAGTTGCAAATGGAAAAGGTACATTATGACGTGGAGGCAGGGAAATCACAGCATGAAGAAGAAGTTGAAGAGATTGTAGAATCTTTTCTCCAACACTCGATGGAAGTCTTTAAGGAGCTTGACAACTGCAAAGCTGAGCAGAAGTCTGAAAATCAGATGATACTTTGCTTGACTAGCCTGGCGTTCTGCATTGATAGGGTGATTAAGGAAACGATAGAGGTTGAGAAAGAACTGAAGAATCTAATTATATGGGAGGATCCATCAAAGGCATATCCACAAGGGAAGCACAGCACGTGACTCAATATTGTGAATCCCGTTCAATTTTACCCCTATTATTATATATACGGTGCTAAGCATGGAATATATTTGATAATTTTTAAAAACGATAAAAGAGTTTTTTTAATTTTTTAATTTATATTTCTTTTTACTCACAAAATATTTTAGGGGGGTTTCAATTATAGAATAGCACTTTTAAATCATCTACACCTAAATTAATCTCTACTTGAATTAGGTAGGTCCCTTGCGAAAGGCAAAACTCTGATATCAAATTTTAAACAGCTGCATATATAAGAAAGGTTTAAATCTACGACTTCATTTAAGCCAGATGTTTCACTCCTCAACAAATCTTACTGATCTATCAAAACTATCCAATATTCTAATGACTATGTCTCAATATATTAAAGTTGAACCAGAAATTAGTGAAGCTAAATTTAGTGATACTGAACCACTCAGACCAGAAACTGCATCTCAAGAATCAACGGCTAATGCATCTGCATCAGCACATACAACTACCAAGAGCCCTTATCAACCGGTTAAAATTATATACTATGTAGGCAAAAGCAACCAATTGTGGCTGCTGGGATTAGAGACCATATCTGTACGGCCACAACCTAGAATTTTAACTATTAAATTACTTAAGATCTTTTGTTTAATTTTATGGTGTCTTAATGTGTTCAATGAATCTTAACAATTTATTTATATAAATCTCACATAAATAAACGTAGGTCCTACATAAATAAATAACTGAGATTCATTAAACATAATAAGACACCATAAAATTAGACAAAAAATCTTGTTCCGTGAACTACAGCCACTTGAATACCGACTTGATCTCAAACTGCATTCATACGGATGTAATATAGGCACCATGTCATCAATCCGACAACGGAAACAACAACCAATAACATTCGACGCATGCCATAAAAACGGATAGGTAATCATAGCTCTCGATCTTGTCTGATCCAACGGTTATCGTTGCCCATATTTCATATCTCCTAATACCAAAGCAAGAAGCACACGGATCGCCGTTTTGAACCGTTGGATGAAATTCAAAATCAACGGTCTACGTTCGCCCTCGCCTACCGAATCTCATAAACTCAGTGTCCTTTAAATACCGGCCACATCCGGAAGCCTTCGGCATTAACAGATCTAGGCTTCAATTAAAATTTCCTATTTGGGATTAAAAACCCTAACCGCCAAAACTTCCATCACTCTCTCTCGAAAATGTCAGGTCGCGGCAAGGGAGGCAAGGGATTGGGCAAGGGAGGAGCCAAGAGGCACAGGAAAGTTCTTCGCGATAACATCCAAGGTATTACGAAGCCAGCAATTCGCCGATTGGCTCGTAGAGGAGGTGTTAAGAGGATTAGCGGGTTAATCTACGAGGAAACCCGCGGCGTTCTCAAGATCTTTCTCGAAAACGTCATCCGTGACGCCGTCACCTACACGGAGCACGCTCGGCGCAAGACTGTGACGGCGATGGACGTCGTTTACGCGCTCAAGAGGCAGGGCAGGACTCTGTACGGTTTCGGTGGCTGAGTTTATTGTTCTTTATTGTTAGGAACTGTAAATTTGCTTGAAGCTGATGTCGAGTTTGTGGTCTCTTTCGTTATGTAGTGCAGTGACTTGTTTTCGCAACAAGACATGTTAGATCAATTTAATGTCAGATGCCAATTTTTGTGTATGTTTTGATGAATCCAAAACGTTAATTTATAAATTATGATCCTGAATGGCTCTCCAAATTTTGAAAATCTGAATATTTCAAAAATGGTTTTGGGGTTATTGGACCGAACTGAAGGCCTTGGGACTTGTCTTTTTACGGCACGAGTTGGATTCGGTTTATTAAGATTTTGACTCAGTTTAATGACATGTCTATACGTAATTCATTAGATTAAAAATTTTAATATATACGATGATAATAATAATAATCCTTTTACGTAGAATTTTTTTCATAAATTTATATGAAAGAAAAACTTAAAATTATAAATAAAATAAAATAAAAAATAAGTAGAGAGTAAAGATAAGAATAAAAAGTAATTAAATATATAATTAATAAAATATTTATAAATTTAAAATTTTAATTATATTTTAATTTCCCTTTTTCACGTTTTGAAATGATCCTCATACTATGCATAAGAAATTGGATGCATAGGTGTCGTGGTGTAGTTGGTTATCACGTCAGTCTAACACACTGAAGGTCTCCGGTTCGAGTCCGGGCGACGCCACTTGTTCTATTTTGTTCGTTTCGTGGGCCAGATTTTGCATTGCTGGGCTTATGAACAACCCTTAACTAACTTTTCAGTCTGGTGTTGTACGTATATATGTTAACTAATGAGCTTTTTCGTCTGGATCAAGTTGATATATAATCACAACATATGTATTTTTCTTGGTTCGAATTATATTACAAAATTATTTAATTCATAATATGTTTGATGAAAAAATTAATAAATATGATATTTTTAAAATATTAAATCCTAAAACAATTTGTTTTAAAAAAAGAGATAAATTACAGAAAAGTTATCTCTTTTCTGTTTTTTTCACAAGGTCCAAGTTCAGTTGAGGCCCAATAGCTATAAGAAAAACAATGTTATTTTGCAAAAACAAGACATCACTTTCTATTTTTATTAAAAAATTAAAAACTTGGTTCGAGATGGGTCAAGTCGAGCTTTGGCTATTCAAATCCCATCTTATTGCCACCTCTAGTTTCACTTTAACACATTGTTTTCTATTTTTATTTAAAAATTAAAAAATTTGATTTGAGTTAGGTCTAGTCGAGCTTTGAGCTATTCAAACTAGGACCAACTTATTGTTACCCCTAATTTCACTTAAACATGTCGTTTTTTATTTTTATTTAAAAATTTGACTAGAGACGAGTCAAACTTTGGGCTATTCAAACTAGGACCAACATATTACCACCCTTAATTTCACTTAAACACGTCATTTTTTATTTTTATTTATGTAACTGACTAGAATCGAGTTGAGTCAAGTTTTGGACTATTTAAGCCGGCACTCGACTCTAGCTTCAGGCTATTTGAGCCGGACCAACCTATTATCAGCCCTAGCTTCATTTAGCTTGAACCGCATAAATAGGTGTACATGGTGGATTGATTTTTTATAGAAATCACGTCCTAGGTGTTTTTTTCTAAACAAAATTTACAGGAACCAGGGCTAATGATACCGGCTCCTTTCTTTTGAATGTAAAACTTTTCAATCGGGTTGAATTTGGATTCGAATATAAGGTAGGTTCATCCTTTAAATATGATTTGACATTTATTATATACTTATACCAACCTAATCTTAATCTCTAATCCTAACTTATTAATTCTTAATCTTGGAATCGTTAGTTAAGAGTTACTGCTATAATCTATGATGCCACAACCAGAATTTTGACCTTTATCTCATGTTCAGATCAAGTTTTGTTTCCAATTGGATGTCTTGATGAATCCAAAACACGGATGCTTGTATGCATCCCTAGCCAAATTAAAATGAAAAAAATTCTAAAAGTTCAAATTGAAGTGAGCTTGGTGAATCTTTTGGCTAACTTAGTACTTTTCGATCCAATTTGTCACATCAAATTGGGGACGTGATTCTCTATTCATTTTATTTTATATCAACTCCACTTTATTTTATCTCAGCCGTTTATTTATGTAGGTAACTTCATCTTACCTATTTATTTATATAGGACCTATTTATTTATGTAGGTCCTACATAAATAAATAGTTAAGATAAAGTGAAACAGAATTAGTATAGAATAAAAAGGACAGAAGATCTAAAGAGATCAAATCGTCATGAATATTATATGATATCTACATAGTACAAAATAAAAGGACAGAAGATCTGAGAGGATCAAATCTTCACGAACACTATACGATATCTACATATTTCCTAATCCTTTAAATCAGGATTATGACAAGACTGAAAAACGTACGATATATTTGCATGTCATGTTAATCATTCTAACTCCATGTCTCTCACAGTTTAATTAGAAATTCATATGTAGTTGTCTCTTCGTCATTATTATGCTAATCATGTAGCAAATCACTAGTCACTGATAGCTCTTTTGGAATTCTGTATTGATAATCACACAAACCCAGCTTCCGTCTTTCATGTATTTCTGTTTTATCAAGTCGTGTTTGTTTCTGGGGCTTGCTTCGTAATAACGTTAATTGTTTTTTTTTTTGGTTACAAGGAAAGTAATAAATCAAAACTAGCGCATATTTTGAGAATATAACACTCCTTGCGCATCTCTTTGAAGCAGCTCCTAGACAACTTCTGGAGGCTCCTGTAGAAGGTACAGGCCCGGACTTAAAAATATTGCAAGAACCGTCAATTTGTTAACATACTAGTTCGCCTTGCGAAAGGCATGCTAAATTTGAACCTCCTAGTCACGGTGTAAAAGGCCTTGGATATCTGCAACTAAAGAAATATCCTCAATTAGTACTATTTGGGAGGAAGAGAGAATGTTAATGATTTCTAAAGAATCCACTTCAACGACGACACGTCGATAGTCCAGATCCCAGGCCAACATGAGGCCTGAGAAAACTCCTCAAAATTTTGCAGATAAAGACGAACCCCTCCCAATATGTTGTTGAAACCTACTACACCACTTCCCATGACTATTTCTAATTAATCCTCCAACTGAGGCCTTGGTAGACTCTTGTTTAATTGTCCCATTCGAATTTAATTTCACCTAACTCTCTAACGGTTTAGTCCAACCCACTAAACTCCCCACAGGCAAGCCCCAGGTTGGGAAGACACAATTTTTCATAACCCTAGCTCGTGCGATCTAATCAAAGTAGTCCGATACAACCCTGGTACCATCATCTGGCCATACATTATAACGTTAATTGTTAACACTCCATGTCGTTTTATGCATGAGTCATGAGTCCTGATTCGTCACCTATCATTGTCAGGGGAATTTCTTCGATGTCGAGCCTTTTCTTGTCCAAAGTTATAAGAATAGACATAATCCAAAATTGGCGCAAATAAAAGATTAAAAGGGCATGCTTGACAAATCCTAATGTTTAAATTTTCATACCGAAAATTAAATCGATAAGGAACAATATTTAAAGTTTAAAAGATTTAGATGGTATTACTTCGACATAAAATCGATTAAAGATGAAATAAAATGTAAAAATTTAAAATACAATTAAAAAAGAATATCCTCATTTATCGAAGAATTTAAATTTTTATTGAAAGCATTGTTAAATAAAAATTAACTAATTTATAAAACTTATTAATTTATAAAAATTGATCGGTTAATTAATAAACTAATCAGTTTTTTACAACAAGAATTATACCATAAAGTTAAAAATCGAACCAAAATTAAACGGTTTAAAATTTCTACGGTTAAAACTTAACGATTATTTTAATCCTTGATCAATCCTTTGGCACGCTATTTTCAAATGGATTATGAGCTTCGAGAAGGTGATCATTTGACCTCTTATTCATCGATAAAGACACATAGATGACGAGATCACTGCAAAATTTAATGGCTAATTAGTCAATATTCCATGGTGTTTTCATAATTATGATACAACTAATCTCCTTTGGGGAATGTAATACTCACTTATACTTAATTATTAATTTTGAGGAGCCTTTACATTAGTTGTTATTTAAAATTTTTAAGAGGAGTTGAGTTTTGGATTCATTTATAATGTCTTAATTTATAAATAGGATCGATAAATAATTTAATATGAGTTAAAACCCCTATGCACTCGGAATGAGATTATTTCAAATAAGTTATATCATTTTTCTCTTTTTATTAAGTAGGAGTAAGACTATGTATTATTATACCTCCTCAAATTTTGCACCTTATCAAAATTTCAACTAGGCGTTGATGACGAAATTATATCATTCTTTTGAACAATTATATTAATTTGAAAAAATGGTTGTGGCACAGCTACGCCATTCGTGTTCAAATTGTTAATCATAATAAGAGAGGGAGGAAAAAAAATATAACAAAAAGAGACAAAAGTAAAAAATATGTTGGAGAAAAAAATAAAAAGAGAAATACTGAAAAAGAAAGAGGAGACGTTTATATTTATGTATAAGACATTAATTTCATTTTAAAATATTGAAACGTTTTAAATTTTAAATTGTAAATTATACTATAATTATGAGTTATTTAGATAATTTTGGTGCTATAAACATTGTTATAACAAATTGTGATAAAATTGTAGCCTTGATCATAAAGTTTTTGCCAAGGCTACTTACTTGAATATGACAAGGTTTGAAGGTTTAACCGGTGTTAAATGATCATAAAACATGTATAAAATAAAAATTAAACAATTTAAGAAAGGAGATATACTTTTTGAAAATTTTAATTTTTAATTAAAGAAGGAACTGTTAAATAAAAAAATTGGTTTATGAAAATTAATTAATTTATAAAATTGACGATTCATTAATAAATCTACCAATTTTTATTAATAAAGATTATTAAAATATGTCAAATTAAAATTTTATAAATCAAATTGAAAAGCTAATTAATTTACAATTAAAAGGGTTAAATGAATTTGGTTTTTTAATTATTGCTCGGAATAAGTAGGCATTGCTTGCTGTAGTTCCCAATTGGATGGTCTTTGAATCATTGAGTGTAAAAGATGGATGCTTCTTTCCTTAGCCAAATTAAAGAGAAATAACATTCTAAACGTGAATATTAATACATCCAATTGCTACTGAGTAGCAACAAACAAACATGTAAATGAACTATCTCTTTTGTTTTCTCTGCTACATTTTTTCTTATCTTTGTCATTTTCAATTTGTATTCTAATATTGAAAAATCCATTTTGTATGTAAACTCTTTTACCCATAATGAAAAACCATGGCTGCGCAGCTCTTTCTTACCACTTTGTATCTTTCCTAATCATTGCAATCAAGCTTATGCCAAGAATAGAAAAGACTATGCATATCTCATCATTTTATCCATTCAAACTCCAACCTTCTCACAATTAGATTTTGAATCTTGCTTAATTTTGTGGTTTATTGTTACATTGCTTGTTCTTCTTATCTTCGTCTTGATGATGTCTCACCAAAATTCTTGGTAATTTCCATGCTCCAACTTAAAGAGGGTACTACCAGCAATCAATTGTTCATATTTCTATCCTAAATTCATTTTATTAATTTTAATTTATATTGTATCATTATTCTTGATCTAAAGATTAATTAAAGGCTTTTTTGTTATATATAAATTCTTTTACTAGTAATTTAAAATCAAAATTGTACTCAGGAAGTTTCATCCAATCCGAGAGATAGTAGAACGGAAGGACATCCAGATAGAGTGAGTTCCTATTGAAGAGAATCAAGCAGATCCTCTCACTATGCTGTTATCTCAAAAAAGACATGATAGATATGGATGGCTATGATATTTCGATATATTAGCAATTGACTTTAGTGCAAGTGGGAGATTGTTGGTTTATGTCATTGTAGCTAATTTTGATTGTATGTTTATTTGTATAAAATTTGTTTTATTCAATAAAAGACATTCTTTATCTTTGTGAATTATTTAATTATTAATCATAAAGATAAAATCCATGGAATAATTATTATGCAATTAGAAATTATAATGTGATTATAATTATGAGATTCAAATCACATTTTATATAATTCCTAAAATATTCCTAACCATAGTTTCATCAAGAAAAGGTATTGATGAAATGATTAGACTAGCACATATTTATTTCTTTCTTATGAAGAAAGTAATCGATCTCATAGATTAAAGTATGGAGATACTTAAACAAATATATAGGTGCTTTTACAGAATAAGTTCACTGAACTGACCCAATCATGAGAATCCCGAATAGAACATTATTTGCGTGTCTGTTGATTATCTTATTATAATGGTTGTATAATTGATTCTTGGACTTAAGATTATCAAAGTTATCTCATGTAAAAATTACTATGTTTTGATACTACATATGTTCTATTCTTGGAATAGTTTAATTCGGTATTTATTGAATATAGTATGAACTATATGGAGCTAATTGAGTAAATCAATAAAGAATTCCTTATCCTAAAGTAATTAGAGAGAATGTTCTGTTGTTCTTGATTAGTAATGATTTTTGGAATCTCTAGCTAAAGTAAATTGAAATTTGAAAAAGTTATTTTCAAATATCAATTATAAATCATTTACTAATTAGCAAGAATGAACATGATTGGATTATTTATAGTAGACACGAATTCCATACTCTACTTCCAATTGGAGTATTAGATGACGAAAGGATTAATTTATACATTATAGCCATGCATAGACAGGTTAAGTCAAATCATTTTGACATTCATAATATTTGGGTGGTCATGACATATTGCTACACGATCTATGATTATAAATTATTTAATTAGGGAATTAAAGATAAATTAAAAGGAGTTTTAATTTATCTGATTCTAATTATGAATTAGAATTATAATTTATAATATGATCAATATATTAGAAACCTAGTGGGTTACACATAAAAGGTCTATAAAGGAGAGAGTGAAAATTGAATTAAGTTGGACTTAATTGAAAAGTTTTAGAAACTTTAAGAGTTAATATGTGATATTTGATCTTATAAGGATTAATTCATAATTATAATTAAAGCTTGACTTTAATTGTAATTTTAATTAAATTCAAGAATATGAAAAATAAGATTTTTCATATAAAAGGAAAATTAGAAAAATGGTAGCTAGCACTTCTTACAATTTTTCCTCTCAAATTTAAATTTGAGTTTTCTCTTAATAGATCTATGGATATTATTAGAGGCTGGACGATTGAATGACTTGTGGATTGACAGATTTAAAGAAACAGAAAATTATAACACAAAATCGAAATAGGTTAATAGAGCTTTGTCAATTTCTTGTTTTATGTTTTTAATTAAATTATGTTAAAGTTGATTCTACCAAAAAAATATATATACTATTTCCGCTGCGCTAAAATTTAATCTTGCGTTATTTTTTCAACATATATTTCCTAATCCTTGAGATGAGGATTATAACAAGATTGAAAACGCACGATATATTTGCATGTCATGTTAATCATTCTAACTCCATGTTTCTCACAGTTTAATTAAAAATTCATATGTAGCTGTCTCTTCGTCATTATTATGCTAATTATATAGCGAATCACTAGTCACCGATAGCTCTTTTGGAATTCTGTATTGATAATTACAAACCCAGCTTCATTATTGCGCGGAATAAGTAGGTATTGCTTGCTGTAGTTCCCAACTGGATGGTCTTTGAATCATTGAGTGTAAAAGATGGATGCCTCTATCCTTAGCCAAATTAAAGAGAAATAACATTCTAAACGTGAATATTTGTACATCCAATTGCTACTGAGTAGCAACAAACATGTACATGTACATGGACTATGTCTTTTCTTTTGGTAGTATTAGTAGCAGTCAATTCTCAACATTTGTTTATGTTCTTATAACATATTTATCTTTGTCATTTTCAACTTGTATTCTATTATTGAAAAATCCATTTTGTTTATAAAATCTTTTACCCATGGTTGCGCAGCTCTTTTTTACTTTCTGATTGTCAACTTTGTATCTTATGTCAACTTTGTATCTTACCTAATCATTGCAATCAAGCTTATGTCAAGAATAGAAAAAGATTATTGAGATAGATCTCCTGTACCCTTTATTCTATACTTTTTGTCTCTTTTTAATCTCAACCATCTTATTTATTGCATTGGTTGTATTAGATGGTTGAGATTAAAGAAGTAACGAGTAGATACAGAATAAGGGATAAAGAAGATCTGCACCCAAAGATTGTGCATATCATCATCATTTTAACCATTAAAACTCATGTCTTTCTCACAGTTAGAATTTGAATCTTGCTTAATTTTGTGGTTTATTGTCATTCGGATAATTTTGTCTTCATACTTCCAATAACATAAGAACAACATTATTAAATTGTCTTTTTAAAGAAGAAAATTATCTCACTTACATCATACAATAAAAAATGCACTTTAAGCCGAAAGTAAGGTTGGCTTTATGGATGAATCTATTGGACGTGCATCACATGATTCACCAAAACAATGCATATGAATCAGACGCAATTCAATGGTATTTTCTTTGCTTTTCAATTTCCGTCATCATACTTCTCATGATAATGTAAGACATTTTATGACAATACAAGAGATGTGAAAAGATTTAGAGGAATGATTTTTACAATGTAACAATTCTCGTATTTATCAATTGAAAATGCTTCTTTGTTTTTATTTTTATTCTTGATTTTTCAAATTTTATAAAAATCTGTTTATTTAAAATTTTTAAATTCAAATTGGTCGAAATTTTTGAAAGAGCTAACATGACTTGACTCAAATGGTCCCTTATTATTTTGTTAATTGACCAAGATTCAAGTCAAGTTCGAGAGAGTTGACATGACTTACTTGAATAACAATGTTTTGCCAGAAGTCCATTTTGATCAAGTAAAATTTTTTAATCAAATTCGAGCTATTAAGGGCTTGGCTTGGTCGAATTCCATCTCTAACTATTTTTTTACATTGCTTGTTCTTCTTATCTTCATCTTGATGATGTTTCACCAAAATTCTTGGTAATTTCCATGCTTCAACTTAACGAGGGTACTATCAGCAATCAATTGTTGATATTTCTATCCTAAATTCATTTTATTAATTTATATTTATATTTTATCATTATTCTTGATCTAAGATTAATTAAAGGCTTTTTTGATATATACAAATTCTTTTACTAGTAATTTAACATCAAAATTGTGCTTACCTCTTTTAACTTTTGGCAGTTTGCTTAATATCTTACTTAAACAATTTCATTGAATTGAGTATGAATATATGTGTGATAGTATCTACTATACTAGGAATATCGATTATTGAAATTGCTCAAGATATCCTTTTTTAGCTTCTAGAATCTATTTCTTAATTCAAGATCCCTCTTATAACAATAGAAAAGATTTATGTATACAATCATCATTTAATCAATGATTAAAAAATTCAATTAATTCGCTTGCTTCAATTGTAAAAGTCTTGAACCATTCAATTTTTCAGTTCAGTTTTTAACTTTTTGGTTCAATTTATTTTAATAACTCTTTTTTAAAGTTACTTTAATAACTTTTGTTGTTAAAAACTTATCAATTTATTAATTAGTCGGTCAATTTTTGCAGATTAATAAATTCTTAAAAATCAAAATAAATCAATTAATTTTTATCTAACAATCTTTTTTTCAATTAAACTTCAATTCCTTCAATAGATAAAGACATTTCTTTTAATTATATTTCAAATTCTTTAATTTTATTTAATCTTTAGTTAGTTTTATAATGGTCTCATATTGGTTAAATCTTGTAAATCTTAAATCTCTTATTTTATCAGTTTAAGTTCTGGTCCGATTTTTAAAACATTGATTTTAATCACTTAAGCTCCCAATTTTCTACAAATTGGAATATAACCTTTCTCATGTTACTGAGATAGGATCTTCCGGAATACTTTGGCTTTTAGTTTTGGTTCTGCCCTAATTTAGTTAATGTTATGGCAACTCACTGAAAGCCACTTCACGAACAGTCCATTGTAATTTTTTAACTTGTCCTTAACAATCGATCTTATCCATTCCTAATTTGTGAAAACATCGTATCACATCATATATATTATCATACACCATCAGGATTACAATCGTTCATAAATCTCCAAACATAACAGTCATTGACAGGAACGACTTTATAATGGTACAGTTGAGCACATAAATAAACAACGGAAACAGACATTTCCTTTTAAATGCCATCGAGTGGAATGAAGAGCGGTACTATCTGTTTTTTCTTCTTGTTGAATATATGTACATGTAGATGCTTGCCTCTCACGTAACTTTTGGATCCTGTTGAATGCTGTATCCTGTCTCTCCTTTTCTTGAACAAGGACTACTTAGTTATTGTGAACTCTTTCCTTAAGCATTCAGCGTGATGGTGATGGCTGCTCAGATTTCATTTTAAAGAACTTTTTGAGTTCAAATAAATAGTATTTCTCAAGGTGTTCTTACCTTAGTCAAGAAAGTCTTATAATTAACAATGCGAAAAACCTTATCCATTGTGATTAAAAGGATGTTATGCTTTTTGTATTGTACAACTTATTTTGGAAATTGCAATCACGATTAGAACATTATAGGATAGGGGGATTCTCACGGAGCTAGAATAGACCATTTGATTATACCTATTTAATCTAGATACTTGATGAGTTGTTTGTTCTATACATTTGGAGGTTATGTGAATGATATTGGTTTAGCGTCCCAATCGACATGCTTAAAGGAATTTTTAAGTATGGACGTAAATCAAATTTGCCTAATGATAAGACGTTGCATGAATACAAGGCAGCTTCGATGTGATAAGACGTTGCATGAATACAAGGCAGCTTCGATGTTCCAATCAATGATTTGGCACATTCCTGATTCCAATAACACAAGAAACCCTTTTAAAACGAGAAGATAAAAATCCTTCAAATTGTTTACCTTGGCTCTCTAGCCTAATATTTTAAAAATCAGATTAAAAGTTAAATTAGTAAAATAAGATATTTAATTTTTAAAGGATTCATCATATATTAGACCGCCTTAAAATTGGTTAAAGATTAAATAAAATTAAAAAATTTGAAATATAATTTAAAAAGATTATTCTTACTAATTGAAGAATTTGAAATTTAATCAAAAAAAGATATTATTAATTAAAAATTAATTAATTAATTTTAGTTTATAAAACTTATTAATTTACAAAAATATTGATCGATTAATTAATAAACTGATCAAATTTTAACAATAAGAGTTATTAAAGTAGATCAAATCGAAAATTTAAAAACTAAATGGAAAAATTAAACGGTTCAAAGTTTTTAAAGTTAAACCCAATATTACGAATACCGTCCCAAACTTAGTATCGGATTGAATTCTGGTACAGTACTGTATCGGTACCAGTTAATATCGGGTGTCATTTCTGGTAATTTTTTAAATTTATGAAATGGTCCCTGAAGTTTTTTGAAAATCACAAAATAATTTATTGTCATATTGTACAGTTGTACTGTATATTTTTAACCATGTCTCCAAAAATCATAATAATAAATAATAATCATAATTTTAATTTAATAATTATTAATAAATATAATTAAATTTAAAATATATTTTAAAACATATAAATTTCAAATAAATTTTGATTTAATGATTAAAAAATATAAAATAAATATTAGTTTATAAATAATATTTTTTAAATTATTTATTTTAAAAAATAAAATATTTTTATTAATAAATATTATACAAAATATTAATATAAATTTAAATAAAAATAATTTATTTTTAAGTTTTATTTAATTTATAATAATTATTAGTAATTTTAAAAACAAAAATTAAAAATTCACAATAATTATAAAAGTTGAAGTAAATCAAATAACTAATTCAAAAAATTTTGAAAAAAAGAGGGGGGAAGAAGAGGCAGGAGTGAGGGAGAAAGAGTTTAATTTTTTCTGAAAATTTTGCAAAAAAAGTTCCTTTATTTTTTAAAATTTTTGATACTGACTGATATTTAGCTAGTATTTTAAATACTGACCAGTACAGACGAGTATGGGCTGTTATCGACAGTTATTTAAACCCGGTACAACCAATCTCTAGTACTGTATTAGTTTTGGTCCGGTACGTACCGATATCTAAAACATTGGCTAAACCAGTCGAATCGGTTGAATTTTTTAATCATTGCCTTAAATTTGTTTACTCGAACATTGCATTTAAGCTTTGACCATTGTTGTGCATGACTTAAGGGCCCAAACTGAAAATTTTCAAAAGGGGTGTAGTAGTTTCCCAAAATTCTGGTTCGGTTGCAGTAGTTTCTAGCACAAACAAAAATAGAAAAATTAATCATAAAATAACAAATCAACAACGAAATTTGTTAACGCAATTCGACACACTTTGTTTATGTCTGCGGGGTCTCACCCAGCTTAATATTTTCACTAAGGATAATAGTTTTATACAAGGTTTTATTGACCTGACTCACTCAACCCTTGACATTACTTCTCATTCTCACAACCTGTAAAAATATTTCACTTCCAAAAATAGAAGTGAAACCAAACGACTCCTTAATGGCAACTTTTTTTAGACTATCATTTCGACAAAGATATGAGGTTTTTTGTGAAAAATAATTAATTGTCACTATTGTTTAGATTAACTGTGAATATTTATTTATTTTTCACTAATACAATGGTAATTATGAAAATTTAATATCTTTAACAATTAAATTGTCACTATTAATATATTAATAGTGTCAAATTTTCTTTTATCACTAAGTTTTGTCACTAAAAGTATATGCAATTTAGCACTAAAGTATTTTTGGCGGGAATGAATTTTAATTGTGTCAAAACATATATTGATCACTAATCTTTTTCTATTTGTTATGATAAAACATAGTTTGGTTACTAATAGTTTCTCTTGTTGAAACAAAACGTTTACCGTCACACGATATTTTACTTTTTGTGAAAAAAATTTTTGACTATAAAAATTCAATTAGTTAGTGTCTACTTAATATTATCACAAAAACATAACTATCATTATGGTCACTATCATTTGTTGTTTTTGTGAGAAAAATTTTTGATGTCACGTGATTATCAACTTTCTGTTACAAAGGTTATTGTCAATATAAACGTAACAAATTAATGGTAACTATTTCTTGTTATAATAATATATTAAAATTAACCACTCTAATGATAATTTTGTCATTATTGTACCAATTTTAGGAACTAGAAAATAATTGTCACGTTTTTTGATATTATTATTTGCAAACAAATTTAAATATTTTCTTATGAAATATTTGAACTTCATATATTGATCCAAAAGTAATATTTTACATATCAATAGATATTTTCTAAACATAATTTTGAATTTCATCAAATAAAAATCAAAATAAATAAATGAAAGATTTAGGTCACTTCAGCTATTTTTTGAGCCTTAAAGTATCCTTTGATAATTCAAGTTACTACTTATCTCAGGTCAAGTATGCTACTGATCTTATCTCTCGTGCTGGTCTCACTAACATTAAGATTACTAGTACTCCACTTGACTCTAATGATCATATCTTTGCCATTGATGGAACTCCTCTGACTAATTATACACTTTATCGACAACTAGGTTGATACTCTTATATATCTTAGTGTCACTCGCCCCAATATTTTTGTAATTAATTTAATTTAATGATTATTAATTATAAGTTGATTTAATAATTAAGATATATTTAAAATAAATATTATAAATTAATATTTATTTTAATAAAATAAAATAATATTTATTAATAAATATTATATAAGAATTAAAAATATAAATTTAATTAATTAAACATAATTTTAAAACATTAATTTTCAAGTTGTATTATCATAAAAATATTGATATTCAAATTACATTTTTTACCTTATTTTTTTCCTACTTTATCATATGAGGTCAAATATATATAAAAAAAATTCTGATATTTGATTTTGTAAATATGTTAAAAGGTAATCCACAAGGTCATATATATTACACTAAATTTGAGATAATAAATTTTAAAGTATAATTTTTAATTAAATATTCAAATTTTAAAATTTTAAATTTATTAAATAATCTTGAATTTTTAATTGATATGATGTATTTATTAAATATTAAACTAATAAAATAATTTTGAATTTAAGTTTACTTATTTGAAAATGTAAAAATTAAATTAGAAAAATAAACAAAATGTTAAACCACTTTTAAATTTGTTGTTCCCACATAATTTATTACGTATTGTAAATTTGTAATTACCACAAATATTTTTGATGATGGTAAATTGAATTTTTATATTTTCCAAATTTCAAGCAGATGAATGGGTCTGTCACAATATGAAGAATAGATCCGTACACTATTTACAAACTCGAGAGGGAAAGAATGGGTCAAAGAGTTAGACAACTTCTAGGTTAAAAAGCAGTTGCAGAGCTTAAGCTAGTGAAGCTCACCACACAGGAGACTCCGCCGTTGTAGCCATTCTTCTCATCGACAGCCAATCATAAAGCTGGTTTCGATAACGAAGAATACGATCACAATTTATTAAGATGACGACCCAACGACTTTAAAAATTAAACATTATTAATAATAGTCTTAATATTACTACTTTAGGGATAATTTTTGTTTTCACTAAAAATACAATTTCTTATAGTGGAATATTCTATCCCATTTTGATTTGAATTTGAAACTAATTAATATTATCTTAAGAGTCCAAATATTATATAAAGTGGAAATTATCAATAACATACATAACATGTATCTTAACACAAACCAATTAAAATCTCTTGACTTTTCCATTTTCCTTTCGAAGATAGACCAATAACAATCTATATCCTCAATTTTGGAATTAGAAATCGAGTCAAAATTTGACGAGAAAGTGATGGCCATTTAGGATGACAATGGATCAAGTTGAGCTTGGGATCCACTGATCGGGACGTCATTTTTGACAAAATAACGTTGTTTTGCATTACAAGAAAACTCACGTTCTCCGACGGAATATTCCGTCGAAGAAATGGACAATTCCGTTGGTTATTATGTTTCCCGACGGAACGCGACAGCAGAAGAAACCGTCGTAAATATGGCTGTCGTTATTACTTACCGACGGACACATACCATCGGTGAATTGTCAACGGAAAACCGACGGAATATTATCCGTTGTTGTTATGTTGCGACGGACATAAATGAAAAATTGCGTAGGTGAAATTCATATATTACCGACGGAATATGTCCATCGGTATAATTTAGGGACGGAACCACCGTCGCTACGTTTCGTAAGTAAGTAATAACCTTAACGACAGATGTGTAATCCGTCGGTAAGTGTTATCATTTACCGATGGTAACGTGTTACGTCGCCAAATTTAGTTGATGTTTTGTACCGACGGAAATTAACATTCTGTCGGTGAAGGTGACTACATATACCGACGGAATTGTGTATTCCGTCGGTGTTATGAAATTGGTTCAAAACATTAGTTTGTAGATAATTGGACATCCACACATCAACCAGTACATCAAAGATTTAAATAATGTCAATTGTTATACAATTGGATGTACATAATTGGACATC
>JANIJH010000004.1:60732733-60743163 GCA_024520975.1 Erythroxylum areolatum | reverse complement strand
GCTTATTCATCCTTCATGCATTTCATCAAACACCTTGCGGGCAAAACCAACTCAACCCTATCTACACACAAATCCTTTAATTATTTCCATTATAAACATGCAAAACTTTCACACAAGACCAATCAAACATGATTTCCCAAACGAAATGCATTAAATCACTCCAGAAACACATCCAAATAAACCCAACCCACGACTTTCTTACCTTCGGATCCAGCAGAGGAGAGACGCCCGTTGTTGTCGCCGGAGAAGACGCACGTTGTCGTCGCCGGAGTAGTAGCAGCTGGTCGGACGTAGGTTGAAGACGAGCTTCGCCGGAGGAGAGGAGAGAAAGATAAGATAAGCAGTGTTAGGGAGAGAAGAGAGGAGGGGCGGCGCTGGTGGATTTAATTTAATTTTGCCGACGGAATGATCTGTCGGTATAATTAAAAATACCGTCGCAGAAGTAAGCTTTGTAACCTAGCTTCCCGACGACGTTTGCAACATAGCGACGGATTTTTTCCGTCAGTGAACCATTTTTGGCCGACAAGTTTCCCGACCGAAATTTTAATTCCGTCCCTATTTTCAGACGGTAAGGTTTCCATCGGAATGTTTCCATCGCTAAGAGTCCCCGCGAAATTTTCCCTCCAACTTTGGCGACGAATTTCTTGACCATCGGAAATGTTCTTGCTTTAATATAGCGACGGCTTTTTTCCGTCGGTGAACCATTTCTGGCCGACAAGTTTGCCAACCGAAATTTTAATTCCGTCCCTATTTACAGACGGTAAGGTTTCCATCGGCATATTTCCGTCGCTAAAAGTCCCCGCGAAATTTTCCCTCCAACGTTGACAACGGATTTCTTGACCGTCGGAAATGTTCTTGCTTTAATCGAAGGATTAGTGTTTCCCGTCGCAATTCACAGACGCTATATGTTCCGTCGGTATAGTTCTGTCGCTATTTGACAATTTCCTTGTAGTGTTGTACCTTTCTATCAAGCCAAGCAATCTTGACTTATGACTCGGTCAACTTAAGCAGAAGTCGAGTTGCGCCAGTGCAGGCCACATTTGCTATCCCTATGGCCATTAAATTTATTCTATTGACCCCTCTTTGACTTGTTTTATCTTAACATGGACTTGGATGACCTAAAGTCGAAAATCCACAATGAAAATGAAATGATATGCAATATGAATTCTTCATGTCAATAACATTTCCCATGCTTGTAACGATTTAAATATTCAAAATACCAATGTTTGAAAAATTGAATTAAAAGTTAAAAACTTAAGGTTTAAAAGGTTTAATTGACATTAAACTATTACAAAATTAGATAAAGATTAAATAAAATTAAATAATTTAAAATATGATTGAAAGAGTATATCCTTATCCATTAAAGAATTTGAAGTTTAATTAAAAATTGTTAAATAAAAATTAATTATCTATTTTAGTTTATAAGAATTTATTAATTTATAAAATTTAACGTTGATTTTTAACAATAAGAGTTATTAAAGTAAATTGAATCAAAAAAATCTCAAAAAAATAAACAGTACAAAATTTTTATAGTTAAATCGGTTGAATTTTTTAATCAGTGCTAAATGCTATTCTATAAGATATCTGACCTGGCTAGTTCTCCTAACTTTTAGGGTACTTTAGTCTAGTTAATATTAACCCAAAATTGTTCAATATTATGATTAAATAATAGCAATTAATTTTTAAATTCGTCTTTAATTTTAGGGGTTATTTGATTATATATGTGTGAGGTGTGTCTTTAGTTAATTATTTGGCGGGGAAGGTTTTGTCTCATGTGAAAATTAGATGTGCAAGGGGCCTAACAAAATTGGTGTCATACAAGCACGGGAGGTGCCAACTAAGGACATGAATTATTTTCCATGTTATTATAATATTCCTATGGAGACCAATATATAATATTTCCTTTTTTTATTACCATTCGCATGGTAGTTAATCACGTTTAATTTTCTTATTAACATATATTAGTTCTTAAAGTCATAACTTTTGAAGTTACCAATAAATTGTAACTAGAGAGAAAATTAAGGAAAGTTAATTTAATTAATTATTATGAAGTTTAGGGATGTATATTAGGAATAGTAAAAAGAGCTAAAATCGGGCTAGAATCAGACTTAGCCTCTGTTTGGTTGGGCTTATATTAGTAGAGTTTTTATCAGTAAAGATTTTTTTATAGATCTTTTCTGATAATAACTTTTCTAAAAAGCCAGTTGACTGTTTAGTTGTCATTTAAAAAAGAACTTTTTTGAAAGAGCTTCATACAATAGACTGTTTGACAATATAAAAATAAAAAAGCACTTTTAATTTTAACTATATTTTATTTTGTAATAAAAATTATTTATACATATAAATATTATTTAAAGTATATTAAACAATATGCGAAGTATAATATATTAATTATTATATAATTTTAAACCATATGAAATATAAATGAAAATATATCTAACCAAATCTTTTACATGGATTATAACATAAGTAAAACTAATATAAAAAATAAATATTAAAATATATAAAAAATTAAATAATATTATATAAATCACGAAATAAATGTGAAAAATGAGTTTATGGGTATGGTAAGAATTATATGTAAAATGTAAGGGTAAAAGAGACTAGACTCATTAATTGATCTAAAAATCTATCTGAAAAAGTACTTTTTTAGAAGTTCTAAATTTGAACTTCTTAAAAAGCTGTATTTTTGCTGTCAAAAAAGTAATATTTATTAAAGAAATGATTTTTTATTTTACAACTAAACACTCTTTTTTTTTCTAAAAAGAGGCTTTTATAATAGAGAAAAGTACTTATTGACCTTCCAAAAGTCCATCCAAATAGGCACCTAAAAGAGTCGAGCTAGCGCAATCTGAATGGTCCAAATAATTATAGTTTTGGTATGACTGAACTTATTGATCAAAATGACACCATTGTAGGAGGTCAATTATTTAAAAAAATTGAGTGCCTGTAATTATTGTCATCCCTGATATATGTGGGTTATTTGGTTTGAAAGTTAAACCACCGTTTACATATCGTACATTCTCATATATGTTATATAGACTTTACTTTTAGTATGATTGGTAGTATTGTTCTCGTGTTTTGGGTCTTCTTATAAGATTTGATACCCGAAGTGAAATGAGTTATATTTTGTATTAGATCTTGTTTCATATTTTTTAAGGAAAATGAAGTAATTTTGACCAACTTTAGAAGATGTGAAGAAAGGTTCAAGAATAGGACACTGTATTACTGGACGTGTTCCATCATGTCCGATTCTGCTTCTCCAAAAATATTTCATCCAGGGAGTATGACACTTACACGCTGTCGTGTTGAGGCTGAAGGGAAATCCTGTTTCTCCTTGCACAGCTAACATGCCCCCATGTTCAACCTATCTCACCAATACAGTGCTTATTTCGACCCGTGTTTAACCCTGTGTTGATAGTGTTGGTTTACATAAAAAATTCTATAATGTGAGGCAAAGTAGCATGGTGCATATATGGACACGTATTAATGTCGTGTTGGGCATAAAAATTAAATGTTTAATTTATTAAAAAAAGAAATTGTTGACAAAAAGGAGTTTTTGGCACAGATGAGTTTTAGAGCTAAAAGAGTCAACTAAAAGCCAATCAAAATAGCTAGAGATCAAGTGGAAGGACTTTTTAGAAGAGGAAGATGGATTTCAACAAGACTCATCAAGAATTTAAAGATTCAAAGTATGAACTTGTTAAGTAAAAGATGACTATTAGGAAGGTAATGTTTGAGAAGACTCATATGTGAATATCTCAAATCAAAAAAAGAAGAGAAAAAAGACTAACATATAAATTTAGTAGGCTACTCTACCTATTGTCAATTAATTTTAGGATAGAACCTCACTTGAGTTTATGTATGGTCTCACTTTCTTCCTTATGTGGGCCTATAAACTCATTGCAAATTTAACATGGTATCAGAGTTGATGAAAATCTTGGCCTATTGTTTACCCTAGAAGGGATATTTAAGCAATTGAAGAAGGATTTGAAGTCTATATAAAGCAAGTGGCCCATCAATACTGGTTGCCCCAAGAAGGGGCCTATTTGACCTCAATAGAAGTCCAACCTTGAAGAAAATTATTTACGTATCTCTCCAGATTGTCCAAGTAAAAATGGACTCGCATATGATGGAGAGTGTTGAGAATATCCACATGTGAGTATCCCACATCGAAGAAATAGTGGAAATAAGACCAACATATAAGCCTAGCGGACTACTTTACCTATTGTCAATTGGTTTTAGAATGTAATCTAACTTGAATTTATGTATGGTCTAACTTTCCTCCTTGTGTAAGCTTATAGGCCCATTGCAAATTTAAAATGTTGGGAATTAATTCAAGATTGTAGAACTGTCCAAATTCCTTTTAAATGGTTCTTTAGTTTGTTTTTTATTTTATTTTATAAGCCAAATTTATTAGTTAAAATCTCTATTTAACAGTTGTTAGTTTTTTTGTATTTCGCCTATATAAGACAATCAAGTTCATTATTCAATATATATAATAAAACAACTCATGTGTTAAATATTCTTTTATCTTATAAATGTTCTTCTATTTTTAAAAAAACTTATAAGTGGTATTAAAACTCTTAAAGATCTAGCTACGTATGAAGAGATTGAGTTCCTCCAGAAAAATGTCATTTGAAAGTTAGTGAAATCACTTTTAAAGAAGAAGATCATTGGCTACAAATGCTTATTTATGAAATAAAACCAACGTTTTCAACATGAAAGATGCCAGGTTGAAACATATGAATGTTAAAATATCTTTTCTAAATGGTGAACTCGAATAGAAAATGTACTAGTAATCCGAAGGTTTCGCTGTTGAAATGAAAGAAGACCATATTTACTTATTGAAAAAATCTTTGTATAAGTTTAAATAATCACCTAAATAGCGTGTGTATGTGTTTATATGTGTGTGTATATATATATATTCAATTTTAGAAGGGAGAACTAGCAAATTGTGAAGTGAATTTTAAGATATTTATAAGACAGTACCAACAAATGTGTACAATTTGACAAAAAAAAAGGACTAGTTTGGCTATGTTAATTTAGATTATGTAAGTGATCTTGATAGGAGTAGCCCTCTTAGGATATATGTGTTTTCTATTAGTAGTTGTGTAGATGGTTGAAAAATAAAATTACATTGTCTACTACAAAATTTGAGTATATAGTTATTGTAAGAGCTTTCAAAGAATCTATTTGGCTGAGAGGACTGTTTATTGAACTCACTTTAATTCGATAATAACCAAACTGATATATATTTAACTAAGGATAAAATATTTCATAAGAAGACAAAGCAAGTCGTCATGATGAGAAAAAATATTAACATTATGAATAATATAATAATAGATATGATGACTAAGTCTCTTGCTATTTCGAAACTTAAATATTGCTTAAATTCAACAGAAATTGACTATATTTGAAATGCCATACATAAACAATATGTAGAAATTATAAAATCATATTAAAATTTACAACTAAAGTCAAGATAGTGACTCATGAGGTGTCCTTGAATTAATTATTTAATAATGAATGTTGTCTTATATAAATACTATATGCACAAAAGTTAATATTATACACATTAATACACTATATATGTTTTTCATGTTTTCTTACTATTTATATGGCGGCTGATTCATAATATTTTCATGTTTTTTAATTATTTATATGCCGTCTAATCATATGTTTAGGCATAGGTCTCAAACTTGAAATTATCAACTTCTAAAATTAAAGAAAGTTAATTTAATTATATAAAATTTGTATCTTGTTTTCTTTAATTGCTTTTTTTAAATAAATAAGTATTTATATGTGACTTTAAACACTTTGTTCTTGATGATATGGTGGCATGTGAGTTAAGGGAAACACTAGCGAAGTAAACATCACCTGATCTTTTAACCACAAATTGGTGGTGCATCATCACACGTAAAGCTTCTGCTGTATCCAATATTACCTTATCGATTGGCCTTGACTCACGGACACATTGCTTTCCTCTTTTCTCATTCACCAAGTGGTTAGCAAAAAGGTTGATCCTAACCCACTAATGATCCACGACTCTTTGGATCAATTAAGGCAAGGCAATGCCAGTTTGTCTCCATTCCTCTTCTGTATGATGCCAAGTACGCCGACCCTTCTTCATGATAAATCCATTTGTCCTGGAAAAGTTGACTTCTGATTGTATTATTAAAAGGAAAAGATTGGTGTACCTATCGTTGTGTGTGTCCAGAAAAAAAGCGTGCTTGGATTTGTGGACTAGGTATCATGACATTGGTGTTACAAATAATGGAGTTTCTGATTCTTGGAAACCTGAAACTGATACCTGCATTTCCTGGTTTGAACAGGTTCGAGGAGAAGAAGATTGTAAGACGTTGCATATAGAGTTTATAACGTGTCCCGTGTCATTCATAAAAGGGTAAAAAATGAAAAAAATGAGGAATACCTGATTTCGGTTTTATTTCAACTTTCAAAGTAGTCCACCTGTCATCACCTTCGCCAACTCAATCCCTCAAGAATGGGAGCCACATAGGAGGGCATGTACCTGATGGTACAATCATCCTCTGACGGGGAGGGCGATTTGCGGCAGCATTGGGAGTCGTTTTTTCCATTTTTGGCTTGTTTTAAACCCGTTTTCCATAGCTAGGCTCATATATATCACTTTCATGTAATCATATACTTAAAAAACTGAAAATCGAAACAAAAACTAATGAAACTAATGGATGAAAACTAAAAAAACCTTCGTTTCTGATAACCCGATCGCGTAACTACTCTGATATCACGTGTAATACGTAACATAGACCTTATTACATGTCCTAAATTGTTCATCAGAAGGTAAAAAATAAAAAGAAAAGCAAAATACCTTATTTCGGTTCCATTCCAACTTCCAACGCAATTTCTGTGGCCAAAACGAGCTCCAATCTTTTGAGATCTTCACGAGAATCATTCACTGATACCTGGTTAACAATTTTCTACAGTTTTCTCAAAATATAAGTGCTCTTAACAAGTCAGAGAATCCATATACATGCGAATAATATAAGCAATTACATGAGATCTTAACTTTTATATATAACTTTTATATCAGACTTTCTCATCACAGGCTCGATATGAGTCTAATCCACACTAATCGGAATCCATTTTTCTCCTAGACTTCAATCCAATGATTTAGATCATTTATTGGGTCATTTTATTACCTATATCTGAATCAAATTATATAACTTAACCGATAAGTTATTTAAAAATCAAAAAATGCAATTAAACATCTTACAACTTTATGAAGAAAAAAAAGTCTAAAAAGTCCAACAAAGATTTCTTGATAATTAATGTTTTGTTGTTACTTCTTCGTCCAACTCATTCCACCCAAGTGAAGATATGAATCCAAAACCTCATATGGTTCGACCTCACCAAATTATATATTTAATCTATTAATACTTCGACCTCATTGGTATTCGATTATATAACCTGATCGATTATATAATTTAAAATTCGTAAACAATAATATTAAAATATGCTATGGAAGTGCTGGAGTGAGTGTTGTTACTTTCGACAAGCTTCTCGTGATTGGTCACTCGACGCATGAAATGAAAAGGAAGAGTTCAATAATCGAATAGGACTGTTAACATATTTCTTTTTCAACGAGTGGACGACAATTTTATATGCCTCGGCGAGGATTCAAATCTTCCTATTGCTGCTTCTTGTAATGGCTAAAACACTGCATTTTGTGTGTACTTTTACTATGTAAAGTGATGGGGTTGCTATTATTGTTCAGGATCCCCTCTTTGAGAGGTGTTGGATCAATGACTTCTATTACCCTTTTTTAATACACACAACATGATTGCTTCAACCATTCAATTCACTGGCCAACATTGTTGATTAATTTGTGGTGGAGACTCAGGTACCTATTCAAAATCAACGGCTGAGGTCGAGCTCGCCCATTATATTGTATGTCAGTTTTTGTCGAACTTTCCGAACAAAGCTCTCTTAAAGATATAAAAATAATTCATAAACTTTAAATCATCAGTGTTTTAAAAACGGACTAAAAGTTAAACAGTAAAATAAAAGATTTAAAATTTAAAACCATTAATCGATATTACATTATTGCAAAATCGACTAAAAATTAAATAAAATTAAATAATTTTTAATATAATTATTAGAATAATTTAAATTTTAATTGAAAAAATATTATTAAATAAAATTAGTTGATTTATTTTAATTTATAACAATTTATTAATTTAAAAAATTAACTGATTAATTAATAAATCAATTTGTTTTTAACAACTAAAATTATTAAAATAAATCGAACTGAAAAATTAAAAACTGAATCGAAATTTTGATAACTCAAAGTTTTTACAAGCAAAATCAATTAAGTTTTTTAACTTTTAGTTTATGTTCTTGCAGCCAATTTTGATTGTATAGATTTGATCTTGCGTTTATTTTCCAACATTAACGATCGGAAATTATCAATTTACTAGGGTTAAAAGCTTTGGAGGTTCACTTCTTTCTCGTCTGAACTCCTCAAAACTAATCGTCTTTCATGCATTGTTGTATTGAAACAATAATCAGAGGATTTTCGTTTCCAATTATATTATAGATCGAAACTATGCATGCTTTCCGTTAAACTCTAAAGACTTCTAAACAAGTCTATATCCTTGTCAACTCAAACATGTCGAAGTTGTAATGATTGTCTCCCCCAATACTGAGATTCTTGTGGATCATTAGATACTTGTTCATTTGACTTGTGGTAAATTACAAAGAAAACGAAAGTCCCTCCCCCTTAATCATCCCCGTAATGGCTGTCTTCAGGCGGCGATAAAGACCCAAACCCACGAGACAAGTGATGGGGAGACATTAAGAGTTGATGGAGAGGACTTTGGCGATCAATGAAAAGAGGTAGATTAGTCCAAAGGCCACAAATTGTTTGAAACTTAAAACACATACGACTTTAATACTGGCCTGTTGCAAAATTCTCCATCATCACATTATACATGTCATAAGTGATCAAGGACTTGGAGATTCTAAAATCACGCCATCATAACACATTACGTGATGAAGACAAGTTATCAGAGAAGTTAGAGGCCATAGCAAATGATCTTCGAGACATTTGTGCTCCCACTAAAAGAGAGGGATACATCAAGAGTGATCTAATTCTTCCATCCTCATCTCCATAAATGGGTTATCCACACTTTTCTGCTTTCAATCTTAAACTTGCCAAGTTTTGATAGGATTAAACATCATCTACAAAGCTCCCAAGTGGTAAGTTGCCTTCCCAATAACTTATTGGGTTTGATTCGAATTCGTACGTTTCCTCATAAGTAAGAATTCATTTTTTATTAATTAATGGAGTTGAGTCGCTTATTTAATTCAAAAATTTTTAGTTAATTAAATAATTTATTTCAAATACATATCTAATAAATTACACATTAATAATTATAAATTTTTATATTAAAAAGAGTTTTAATTTTGAATTTTTATCAACACATCAAATTACTGCTTTTTATTACGTAATTATTACATCAAACTCTTTCACTAAAATTACTTTATTAGTGACTTAATCCATTAATTTTGAGTTGACTTTCTATAATTAAGATCTTATCGACATTCGAAACGTAAGAGAGACAAGATGCATATCAAGTTTATCGTAATGATTATTCAAAGAAGCATCATTATGAAAGACAAATTTGTGTTTCAACTCCCGTGGGATCCCAACCAAATTGTGTGTTAATACGAGGAACGTGGCTTGAGAGATTGACTTTTGGGTCCCAAAACACTTACACGTAACCATTCTTTGGAACAACTCTCCAGCAATTTGGCACGTGGAAATGACGTGTTGCTCTTGAAAACACCCCTCAGATCAAGCTGTCATTTTGTTTTTTTTTTAAGAAAATTTTGCCGGAATTTAATTGTGTGACGAAATAATACATAGGGAGGAAGTTGTAGTGATCATTAAGCTTTTATGAATAGAGACATAAAATATTTAATTTCCCTATCTGGCTTAGTTAGATTAGGACCTAATTGCCTACTCTTAGTCATCTGTCTCTTTCTTTTATAACAGAACGTCCATTATTTTCCAATTATGGATGTAATAATAAATTCCTAGACAGATGTTTAATTTAGACCTTGTAATTATTTTTAAAATTGGATCTATCAGGAATTTCATATTGGACAACTATAAAAGTATTCAACAATTTATAATAGTGTATAAACCTCCCCCTCTTGAACTAGCTTTTGGGGGTGAGTTAAACCTTCTAACATTGTATCTGAGCCAATTTATCTCGATGATTTGAGGCAGTGCTCATGTCCCTTTGCCCAATATGTCCATCAAATGTCTAGCCCTGCTTTGGATTGAGGAGGGTGTGTCAGGAATCCCACATCGGATAAGTATGAGAGAATTCAACAATTTATAATAGTGTACAAACCTCTCACTCGGAGAAGTGTCTAACTCC
>JANIJH010000004.1:60716573-60732725 GCA_024520975.1 Erythroxylum areolatum | reverse complement strand
TTCAGATTTCACTGCCTGTGTTGACTGCATTAAAGGAAGTTGACCGCCAAGGTTAGAAAAAGCAAAACAAACAGATGGACATACCTCCCTCAGTCCAGAACAGAACTGAATATCTGATAGATATATTGGGCAAAGGGATATAACCGGGCATTGCCTTAAACTATTGAAACAAACTGACTCTGATACCATGTTAGAATTGCCTAACTCACCCCCAAAAGCTAGCTCGAAAGGGGGAGGTTTGCACACTATTATAAACTGTTGAATGCTCTCTTAGCTGTCTGATGTAGGATTCCTAACAAGATCAGAGCTTACACTGATAAAACAAAAAGTTCAATTGATACTATATCGTTATAAGACCGGTTAAAGATTGAATAAAATTAAAAATTATCTTTATTCATTGAAGATTTTGAAGTTTATTTGTAGAAAGAGATTGTTAAATGAAAATTAATTGATTTATTCTAGTTTATAAGAACTTATTATTTTATAAAAATTAATCTATTAATTAATTAAATAACTAATCTTTAATAAGAATAGTTATTAAAATAGATCGAACGTAAAAATTAAAAATCAAATCAAAAAATTGAATGATTATAGATTTTTACGCTTGATCTAGCTAAACCGATTTGATTTTTTAACCCTTGCTTATAATTTTACTAAATTTGTATTCAACAACTTCGATTTTATATATTAAATCTTTAACATATCCTTACTTTTTTTAATTGTGAGAAGGAGTGTACCATAAATTGAGATTCTATTTGATACAAAATATTTAATATTGAGTGAATTTTTAATAAACTTTCTGTTTTACTTTTACTGTTCCAACGTTATTCTAATTTATCTTATTTATATATTTATGTAAAACCTATATAAATATATAGATGAAATAAATTAGTACATTGGAACTGGAACATCTTCCACTTCCCCCTGTACGATGCCATTGAATTGCCTTTGTCTTGTTCATTTAAGCAAGCGGTGGACAAAAGCTAAACCCCTAACGGATCTGCGCAGAAAACTTGCACTTGCGTGAGCCATGAATCAGACACTGAAGTGGCAAAATTGTACAGATTTCAATTCTAATGCATTAATTAGTATTTGCTTCGTCTTTAATGAGTCTCATGAAGGGAAACACCTCGAGACAAGCTCTCTGAAACCGATGCTGCATCGTGGCCTCAACGATAGATTTTTATAAAATAAAGTTGAATCAGAATAATAGGAACATGTGAACTGATTCATTGTATTAAGACGTGAAGTAGCCAGTTTCACATAATTTTATATTTTCTGACATTAAATATACAACACATAACATTTATTAATAAGCACATTGATTAATTTATAGTTTTTAACCGTACCTCTCTTCTCCTAACATTTGATATATAATCTACTATTCTAACTTAATATTTCATAGAAGAGTATAAAATAAGAGCTGGAATCGCCAATTTTACTTTTTTGTTGCAGTTTTTTATTTTTAAGTAAAAAATGTATTTAATTGTTGGTGTCAATATAATTATATTTTTATTACTAATAATAATTATATATTAAATAAAACTTAAAGATAAATTATTTTTAATTAATTAAATTTATTTAATATCTTATATAATATTTATTTATAAATTATCAATTAAAATATTATATTATATTAAATAAATAATTTTATAATAATTTTTATTTATAAATTAATAATTATTCTAAATAATTTTCTTTGAATTATATATATATTGAATTTATTTATAATTTTTAATCAAGTTTATATAATTTAATTACATAAATTAAATAAATTGTTAAATTAAATTAAATTAATCATATTTTTAATTAATTTAATATTAAATTAAATTAAATTTTCATAACTTTTGTTAATAATTAATACATTAAATAAATAAATAATATATATTTGGTTGATAGTAAATCAAAGAATTAATTACTAAAAAATACCCAAACTTTTATCAATTTTTTAATTATAGCATGAACTTTAAAAAGTAACAATAAAATGCCTATACTTTCAATTTTTTTCAATTATAACCCAATATTTAAAATGTTGAGCAATAAAATACTCAAACTTTCAATTTTCTTCAATTCTAACCCGACGTTATCTATTGTTCTCCCGATGCCCTCAGCTCTTTGTTTTTTGTTTGCTCTTCTGACTCTCCAAATTATTCTCGCACTACATCATATTGTACCAGTAAGTTTTTCGTTTTTAATTCATTCTTCTGATGCCCTCAGTATAGGGGCATCGGGGCGGCGTAATCTAAAAATCAAAAGATGAGAGCGTTGAGAGAATAAATTGAAAACAAAGAAAAAACTTAAATCAAAACATTAAGTCGTCAGGGTTATGTAATCTGATTTAGGTTATTTTTAAACAACAGCATCGTTTTAATTATGTAATTAAACGACGTCGTTTCATTAATTTTCATTTGTTGTGTTAATTTTCGCTTACGCATATTAATAGTTAAGATTTCTGAAAGAAGTGATAAGTTACGTCAAAAAACTTAACGAAAACACTAATATCTAGATAGAATTGAAAATTTTTAAATATTTGAATATTTTATTATTACTTTTAAAGTTCGGGTCAAAATTGAAAAAATTAAAAATTTAATCATTTTATTGCTACTTTTTAAAACTTGAGTTATAATTGAAAATTTGACAAAATTTTGTGGATTTTTTTAGAAATTAATCCTAAATCAAATTATGGAAACAAAATACAAAAACAGTTTTTTTTTATGATTTTCATAAATTTTAAAAATTGGAATAACCAAATCCAAAACCAAAACTTAAATCTGAAAACGTACAAATTTTTTTTGACTAAATTTAAAAGCAAAAGTAAATAAAAACAAAAATGTCCGAGTTTTAAAATCTACAGTGTACGGAACTCACCTTTTTATTCTCTCTTTACGTGATGCTGCTAAAAGTCGAGAGGAATTAGAATTAGACAGCGCAACATAAATAATGTGCTTCCTCTCTTTTTTTTTTTTTCTTCCTTTTATTTGAATCGTGTCAATCTTCTCAACCTAATGTGAAGTTGGTTTTGTTAATTTCAGTATGCTTCCTGGAATATTAAGAGGTGCAAGGAACTTGGAAATGAAAAGGTAACGTGTCTTAATGGTAATTGGAACGTGGGCATAACCAAAAAAGAGTCGAGCATCTCCATTAGCACTTAAAATTAATTTAGCTGACATAGATCCTCTTTTTGCGGCTATAAGATGCACTCAAATGATATAATTATAGGTGGGAGTGGAGTTCTTGGCTAAGTAACGGTGATCAGAAGAGTGTGTGCTTGACCAGAAATGTGTGTGCTGATTCTATTAACCCTTAAATACTTAGATTATTGTAAATTAATATAGTTAATTTAATCAGCGAATAATATCAACTGTTTATTTATAAATGTATAGTAAAATTAACTATTTAATATTAATTATTTATGTGTAAAATAACTTATATAAATACGACTTTAAAAAATATTTGTAAAGACATAAATATTATATTTTAGTATTTATTTTAATATTTTTATAAAAATTAAAATATAGCCAAAAAAAAGTCAACATCATCATTTCAAAGTTAAAGGAAAATGTATATAATACGATGATAACTCTTTATATACTCTGACTCAAATTTGATATTAATTCAATTTCAAAAATTAAAATTAAAAATATTCAATTTAAATAATAAACTTATTATCTCTATTTCTTTGAGTAATTTATAATAATTTTTGGATATAATAATCTTTTAATTCCTTAATTTTTCAATCATCAGAATAAAATTATCCTTATAGGGTCTTTTCTAAAATCAATAAATTAGGTTCAATCCGCCTACTCAATTAACTAATTGTCAAACATAATTATCAATATTTTGATATTATCAAACAGATAAAATCTTTCAAAAAATGACTGGTAAATTATTTACCATGCAAGCTCATTGACAAATAATTATAATCAGTGAAGTATATGGTAAAATGTAAAATTTGAAACGAAGTTCTAATTAGATGTTTTGAATTACAAATAACGTAATATTATAATGATAATGACAAGATATTATATGAGTTAATTGAAGGACAATCATTACTTTGATGATAGTAATAAGATATAAATGATTTTAAAAAATTAATTATTATGTTGGGAGACAAGATATAATTATTGTTTTGCAATAATTAGTGAATTTATGGTAAAAAAGTAAATTTTCAAACGAAGTTCTAATTAGATGTTTTGAATTACAAAAATAATGTAATATTATAATGATAATGACAAGATATTATATGAGTTAATTGAAGGACAATCATTACTTTGATGATAGTAACAAGATATTAATTATTATTTTTTTACTTTTTTTAAAAATTAATAATTATTTTTTATTAATGTTGAGAGAGACGATATAATTATTGTTTTTATAAGGTCAAGATAATCAGAAATTTTGTATTAAATTTTTGTAATTAATTATATGATTATTATATTTTACAATTTTTATTTATTATTTTGTGTAAGATATTTTTATGTATTAACAAATAGTTTAAGATCTACATAAACAGATTAATTAATAATATTTTCGAAAGTTTCGCTAATATTATTTTATAATTATTAAGATTCTATAAATGTTTTTATATAATAG
Organism: Erythroxylum areolatum; assembly: GCA_024520975.1. Taxonomy (NCBI): domain Eukaryota; kingdom Viridiplantae; phylum Streptophyta; class Magnoliopsida; order Malpighiales; family Erythroxylaceae; genus Erythroxylum; species Erythroxylum areolatum. The sequence goes on along the minus strand of JANIJH010000004.1, from coordinate 60,728,132 downwards.
TAATAACAAATGTACGACAGATTGTTTAACCCTTTTGTCCATCCCAAAATGATCATGGCTTGTCGGAATTTCAAGGTAAATGAGCCGCACTAATCTTGATTACAGTATTTTTATTATGTTTTATTTAATATATTTATGTAAAATTTATATAAATATATGAATAAGATTTAATAAAACAAAGTTGAAACGAATTTGATTCAGTTAACCTTGTGGCAGTGGCAAATTCAATTTTGATCCGCACTCCAATTAATACAATGTAGAAAGTTACAAGATTCTCGTGAGAAATTCAACTACATGTACCACCCACTAGCCTAAACATTTTTCTCGTTGTAAAGGACAGAACTAAGAAGAAAGGAAAAGCGTCCACTTTGATCACACGAAACCCCCCGGAAATCTCCCTGTACTATTTAAGTATTAATTAGTGATCAGAAAATTCAACCCATTTAATTAATTCAAATATAAAAATTTCTAATTTGTTAGTTTAATTTTTAAATTTTAATTTCGATTTATTTTAATAATTTTTGTTATTAAAACTTGATTAGTTTATTAATTAATAAGTTAATTTTTATAAACTTAAATAAATCAATTAATTTTTATTTAATAATATCTTTTTAATTTCAAATTCTTTAATATATATATATTAATTTAACTTTCGATTTAATTTGTGTATTAACGAATTAAAAGCTTGAATCTTTGGAAATGTTTCTATGAAAAATTGTAATTATTTCTCAATTGAAGAATGGATAGTCTTATAGACAATTCAATGGAGAGATATATGTGGAGGTACAGATATGAAACGGGATTAGACTTCTCAATTAGCACAAATCACCAAACATGTTTGGATCTCTCATCAAATTATTCGCTTTTCTTTATCATAAGATCGTGTAGATTAATTAGCATACACGTAAATGTACAAATTCACATCTTCCGACTAGTCAAAAAATAGGATCAGGATCAAGCACATTAAACTTATATGTGACAAGCACCCCCAAGTCCAACCCTATAAGTACCACGGCTGCTCTGCACAACCTTCAAGCTGTCTTTTGAACCAACAAACAAAATATGGCACCGTTCAACATAACTTCCATTAAAACTTCATCAAATGGAGCTTGGCAAGGAGATAACCCTCTGAATTTCGCCTTCCCTTTACTAATTGTTCAGACTACTTTAATCCTTGTGATTAGCAGAATTCTTGCGTTCCTTCTCAAGCCTCTTCGACAACCCAAAGTCATTGCCGAGATAGTTGTACGTATGCTTCTCTCTCACTCTTGCATAAAACAAACACGACAACCTATGTACGTATCTACTTGAATTGTAGTTGCTTTTTACTTCATGTTGAATGTTCGTACTTATAGGGAGGGATTTTGCTGGGACCATCCGTTTTAGGACGAAATCAAGCGTACTTGCACAGGATTTTCCCGAAATGGAGCACTCCGATTCTCGAATCTGTTGCCAGTATTGGCCTTCTCTTCTTTCTGTTTCTGGTGGGTCTGGAGCTCGACTTGTCGTCGATTCGGCGGAGTGGAAAGCGAGCCTTTGGAATAGCTCTCGCCGGAATATCTCTACCGTTCTTAGGTGGCATAGGTGTTGCTTATGTCATTCGCAAAACAATAGAAGGTGAAGACAAAGTTGGCTACGGACAATTCTTTGTCTTCATGGGCGTGGCTCTCTCTATCACAGCTTTTCCCGTGCTCGCTCGCATTCTAGCAGAGCTCAAACTGCTCACTACTCAGGTCGGAGAGACCGCCATGGCTGCCGCCGCATTCAACGATGTCGCTGCATGGATCCTGCTCGCTCTCGCCGTAGCTCTCGCCGGTGATGGTGCCGGCGGCGATCACAAAAGCCCGTTAATCTCAGTCTGGGTGCTACTCTCGGGGGTCGCTTTTGTTATATTCATGTTAGTCGTGATCCGACCCGCCATGAAATGGGTTGGTCGGCGGTGCTCCTCCGAGCACGACGTGGTTGACGAAGCTTACATATGCTTGACTTTAGCTGGGGTTATGGTTTCAGGGTTTATGACTGACCTTATTGGGATTCATTCAATTTTCGGTGCATTCGTTTTCGGGTTGACAATTCCGAAAGGAGGAGAGTTTGCAGAGAGACTAATAGAGAGGATTGAAGATTTCGTGACAGGTTTGTTACTTCCGTTGTATTTCGCCTCTAGTGGATTGAAGACAAACGTTGCCACCATAAGCGGTGGCCGATCCTGGGGGCTTCTTGTTCTGGTCATAACCACGGCATGTGCCGGTAAGATTCTGGGGACATTTGCGGTGGCGATGATGTTCATGATACCTGCGAGAGAATCATTAACACTCGGGTTTTTGATGAATACCAAAGGCTTGGTCGAACTCATTGTTCTCAACATAGGCAAGGAGAAAAAGGTGCGTTTCCTATTTCCATGCCTGAATAAATTTCACCTAAAGCAAGTCTACTCCAATTTCTCTTTGGTCTCCCCATGTTATTGGAACGTGATATTTTCAAAACAAAATGGCATTACGAGTCACACCTAAGTTGAGATATTCATCGTGTCATTCTACTATTTTTATGAATTATTGTTTTTGTATTAAAAATTTTGATATTTTTATTTGCAAATAATTATGTGAATTGATGATATCATCTTAGGTTAGTTTGTTGACTAATTTATTATAAAATTATTATATATTTTCTAAATTTTAATCATAGTTATAACTCATAAGATTAGGTGGAAATATGGCTGTCCCGTCGTAAATGGAGATGGGGACACGCAATACGGTTTCTATGTTCAATCGTTAATTTCAATGTTTAAGAAAAGCTTAACCACATAGCTCCAAACTCCGTGGACCACGTGTTAATTGATATTTACTAATAATAGATTAATGTTCCGCACGGTGTAAACACACATTAGAGACAACATAAAGTCATAATATATATATATACATATATATCAGGTCCGTAATTTAATACAAATAAAGGGTATTTATTGAAATTTTTATTAATTGAGAAACAACCTCTTTGTGGGTTAATATTGGTATTGGTCAAAAATTTTATTTATTAAGAGTTATCCATTTAATTTCTTTTATTTGTGTGGATGCTTTTGTTCTTTCTTTTTTTTTTGTTTATCCAATTCATGTCCTTTTCTATTTTTTTCTTTTTCTCTTCGACAAGACATATTCCATGTGAGTTGGGTTCCTGACTCAATTTTTTCTGACCAATAATCAGAGTTCAAAAGCCATTACGAATAGTACTCTGAAAATAACATCCAACTTTGTATTCCCTGAACTTTTTCCTGCTTCTTCACATAATTCAATCAATCTTATCATTTGTCCTAACCCCAATTACACGAACTCTCGAATCTTAAATTCTTCAGGTTTGAAACAGTTCAATCAAAATTTAGTAGAATAATTCTCCCTTTTCGTCAAAACTACACCTTTTATATTCATTTTTGGGAATTGGGTATTCTCTTATTCTTTGGTAGTGGATTTCGTACAAACAATTAAGGGTTATAATCGTTTTGACATATTTTAGTCGTTGTCACCTTAGTCCCAGTAGGACAAAAGGTATATATATATATATATATTTTTTCCTTTTTTTGTAAAGAAAAGCAAATTGATTTGGACATGGTTTTAGAGCATCTTATACCAAGTCATCGCAAGTTGATTTGTACATGGTTTTAGAGCATCTTATACGAATTCATCACATATCTTAGCATAAAAGTCTCATAATTTAAGATAGAAACAAAAAAGTTTAGTCTGAGGAGTCATGCAATTCCTACGTTGGCCTACTTGATGGAGTTTGGTCAAACTTGTTGAAAAGTAACATACAAGCCTAATTACTTAATTCCAAGATGCCAGGACTCATGATTCATGAGCTCATTTGCTCATCACAGTTAATATTATTTGTTATAATAATATTAATCTTATTATCATCATTGGCTAATTTGATTAAAAAGTCAAGTGATCTATTTGATTTCGTGTGCACTTTCGTCACACAAATTGTTTAATGGCGGTATGTAAATGGGTCCAACTGGTGTGTACATTTCATGAAACCTTGCAATAATTAATAAGATTATTCTTTTTTTTAATCAAAAAGTTAAGGGAGTCTGGTGTAAATTATAGTTATAACGTTACAGAATTACATTATATTTCATTAAATATGTTCCTTTCTTTGCCTCAGGTGCTTAACGATGAGACCTTCGCAATACTTGTTCTGATGGCACTCTTTACCACCTTCATTACAACCCCGACAGTCATGGCCATTTACAAACCAGCTCGCGCCCGGGCCTCTTCTCGCACTCACCGGAAGCTCCGTGACTTGAACAAAAACGACTCCTCCAAGGACCAGCTTCGCATGCTAGCATGTGTTCATGGACCTGGAAACGTGCCCTCACTCATTAGCCTCATTGAGTCAACTAGGAGCACCAAGAACTCCCAACTCAAGCTCTACATAATGCACCTGGTTGAGCTCACCGAGCGGTCTTCATCGATCATAATGGTTCAACGGGCACGTAAAAATGGAGTCCCGTTGATCAACCGTTTTCGTCGTGGAGAGTGGCACGACAGGCTCTCCGGCGCGTTTCAGGCGTATAGTCAACTGGGTCGAGTTTCTGTCCGACCCACGACGGCGATATCGGCGTTGTCGACAATGCATGAAGATATCTGTAAGGTGGCAGAGAGTAAGCGAGTAGCTATGATCGTGTTGCCGTTTCACAAGATGTGGAGAGGGGAAGGCGGTGATTCAGTGGAGAATATGGGCCCTGGTTGGAAAGGGGTAAATCAGAAGGTCCTAAAGAAAGCGCCATGCTCGGTGGCGGTTCTTGTGGACCGTGGATTTGGCAGAGAACGTGAGACTCCTGGGCCAACAAACTCAACTTTGGTCCAACGGGTTTGTATCATCTTCTTTGGTGGTCCGGATGACCGTGAGGCGTTGGAGTTGGGGGGTAGGATGGCGGAACACCCAGCCGTTAAAGTCACGGTGGTTAGGTTCGTTGAGAAAGGAGGATCAGAGAGTAACACCGTCATGTTACGGCCGTCTCCGACCAAGTCTAGTGAACAAAGTTATAGCTTCTCCACCGCTACTGTGAATAGAGAAAAGGAGACGGTAAGTCTCGTCTCTAAGTTCTATCATCTTTTTGTTATCATTATTCCTCACTCATAAACATAAATTTGAGAATTTCATTGTGGAATCAGGAGCTGGATGACAATGCAGTAGCTGAACTTCGGAGCAAGTGGGATGGAATGATACACCACATAGAGAAGGTGGCAAGCAACATTGTGGAGGAGGTACTAGCTATAGGAAGAAGCAATGATTATGATCTGGTGGTGGTGGGGAAAGGGCGGTTCCCGTCGACTATGGTGGCACAACTGGCGGACCGACAAGCTGAGCACCCAGAGTTGGGGCCTATAGGGGACGTGTTGGCTTCATCCGGTGAAGGGGTGTTGTCTTCGGTCCTTGTGATTCAACAGCATGATTTAGCTCATTCTGAGGAGGTTCCAGCCTCGAAGATACAGCATTCTCAGTTTCATAAGTTCACAGAAGATGGATCACTTGGTCCTGGAGAAATTTCCAAGGACATTGTCTGACTCTTTAAGTCATATCTAAATACATAACAAGATGTACATGGCAGTTGCTACGTTAGGCCTTTTGGGACTTCTTTCAAGTTTCGTGTATATTTTAAGTGTATGGTGGGTTGGGCTGTATCTTCGCAGTTCACACCCACTTTCTTGGTTCTTGTAAGTAGGTTTTGGTCCTTGGTTGGGCCTTGACATGCAAGAAATAAGGTAGAAACGGATCAATCATAGTGTACTTGTAAAGGAATGAGCCTATATCAGGCTTCTGTTAACTCCAAAATTGGCAGCTTATGTATGTGAAAGCCACTATTTTTTCATTCGTGTGGGAAAGAACACTTGGGTTTGGAGAGATGAATGGTAAAATTACTAATTTCTCCACTCATGTGATTTCATAGATTTTAAATAATATATAAATTTTTTTGGAAATTCATGTGTTTTATGAACAATATATAATAATTTTTGTCAATTTCTTCCTTTAACTTTTATTTACGTGATAAATTTAATTTCTTATTAATAATTGTTATATTTTATTTATCATTTTTATATCAACAATTAGATACAAAATTTTAAAATAAGCAATAATATAGTAATTTATTATAACTTATTAATAATTAAGAATATATTAATCAAATTAATGTGGGAGTAAACCAAGTCTATTTTACTTTTATTTTATCAAGTACATATATAATAATATATCATATACTTCAAAGACTTCTCTATAACACATAATTATCTGTTTGTTTCAGCTTTTTTTGAGTAAATAATTACTTTTTTATTGTAAAAACTGTTTTTAAGAAAAATAAGTATTTGACTGTAAAATATAAAAGTAATCTTTTAATAGAAATAGTTTTTTTGAAATCTAAAATATAACTTTTTTAGGAGCTCAAATTTAGAGTTTTTTAAAAAATTATTTTTTTCATATCAATTAATCTAATGAAAAGCACCAAATAAGGAGAACCATGTGCAAGATTTTGAAGTAACTCTGCTTGGGTTGCATTACAGAGTCACTACAGTTCTTATTTGCTCACAACTTAGTGGGAGCGGCCAAGTGGGAGACAATATGATGTTGTTGCTGAAAACAACAATAAGTCAGGCTATAAAGTTAGCAAAGATATCTTTCCATGAAAGCTTATTTACACAAAATTTTTGTACACCCCAAAATTAACCGGCCCCCTGAAGTTTAGGACATGATTAATTCTACCTTTGATGGATTAGATGAAATCAATGGATGCTGAAGCAGATATATCCCTTCTGAAGTTTTATGCATGCTGAAATCACATACACTTCTCATCTCAACAATGCTTTTAAAGAAAAGGGTGGAGAGGGGGTTGACCCTTTTTGTCACTGGAAACATTATGTGCCGATAAATCTTAAAGAAAGGATCTTTGATTGAGTAGATAATCCGAGAGGCCAAGGATTATGTGCTCCAAGGCTCAAGAAAGGCTCCATTCCTTGAAAACTATATCTCATATCATGGATTGTCGCCTTATGCTCTGTCAGGTAAGCATATATCATTGCTTAGTTTGATTAGTCTAAAACGTGTTCATCACCTGGTGGGAAGTGCTCACAGTTAACAGGATCATATTATGCCAATAGAGAGGCCAAAAGCTTGAGCGGAAGGAACTTGCAAGAATTCCCTTAGAATTGGATCATACAAGTGGTTGTTGGATTTTAGAACTAGAAATTAACTAAAAAAATTAGAATAGAAAATAAATTAAATAATATAAGAGGCAATTTATTGATACGTTACCTTTTACATTGACGTTGAAGGTCTAAATATATAAATAATAAAATAACAAACTTAGCTAATATCTCAGTAAAAATTAACTAAACAAATAAAAAATTTAAAACTTTAAATCCTAACAAATAACAACTTTATCTTAATAGATAAAAATCTTATCATTACTCAGGTTTGGGCCTCATGAAGAATAAAATGGGTAACAAAAATAGCCCCATTTTATTTTATTTTATTCTTTATAAATGTTTTGATCTTCATAAAAAGCGACAACAAGGCTCATATTTTACCTCTTTTATTCTTTATAAGGGCTCACGTTTGATTATCATAAAAAAAGAAAAAAGGCAAAATAGAAGCATTTCTTTTACTTTGCCTAGGACTTATAAAACATCAAGACCGACCTGCCTTTATTCCTCTATCTTACTACTTTCAAATTTTATCTTTAAACAAATACTACATTTATAACAACTTTGAATCAAGATTCTCCAATATTCGTTCTTGATTCAAAGTTGTAAAAAATTTTGAATTTAGTAATGTACTTCCCATCACCCTTTAATGGTTAAAGCATATCTCTCCACAATTCTTTTCGTTGGACCTCTTCTTTCCATTCTTCTCAATAGGGCACTTTTCTCTATTCTTTAATATGATAACTTCTCTTATCATTTATCTCCATAGATTACTTCTCTCTATGATGCATCTCGGTGAATTTTACTTTTACCATTTGAAGATGAACTCTTGACCATATATGCAAGAGGCAATTTATGTTGAAGAATGATTTAAAGTTATTAAAAATGTAGTATTTGTTTAAAGATAAAATTTGGGAATAGTAAGATAAAGTAGTAAAGATAAGATCTATTATCTGTTAGAAGATAAAATTTTATCTGTTAAGATAAAGTTGTTATATATTAGGATTTAAACTTTTAAACTTTTGATTTGTTTGATTAATCTTTACCGAAATATTAGCTAAGTTTGTTATTTCATTGCCTATATATTTAGGCTTTCAACGTCAATGTAAAGGGTAGACTATCAATAAGGTCGAAGGATCATATATGATCAAAAGTTCCTCTTCAAAGGGCCAAAGTAAAATTCACCAATGAACAAATTGTAGAAAACTCAGCCATTAAGAGAAGGATTGTTGGCACAAAGGAAACCGCAATGCTCAAGTGCAAGAGGTTTGGGCATTTATAAAAATACGGCAAATTTTAAAATGAAGAAGAAACAAACATGACACAAGTGACACAAAAGGAAACTCTTTTTAGATTAGTTGGTGAGAAGTGCACGAAGACTCATCATAGAGATAAGTGATCTATACAAATAAGTGATGAGAGAAGTGCTAATGTTAAAGAATAGAGAGAAGTTCTCTATTGAGAAGATTTGAAAGAAGTGTTTCAAAGAAAAGAATTGTAGAGAGATGTGCTCCAATCTATGAAAAGTGACAGGAGTACATTATCAAATTCAAAAAGCCTTACAACTTTAAATAAAGAGGGAACATTAGAAAATGATTCAAAGTTGTTAAAATGTAGTTGTTGGTTAAAGATAAAATTTGAAAGTAGTAAGATAGAGTAGTAAAGATAAGATTTGTTATCTGTTAAAAGATAAAATTTTATCTATTAAGATAAATTTATTATCTGTTAGGATTTAAACATTTAAATGTTTTGAATTGTTTGGTTAAACTTTAACAATATATTAACTAAATTTGATATTTCATTGCCTATATATTTAAGCATTCAGTGTAAATATAAAATACATCTATCAATGAATTGCCTCTTACATTATCTCTTTTCTATTATAGATTTTGATTAAATTCTGATTCTAAAACCCAACAGCAGGGCATCCTCTTCTGAACTAGCCCTAGTTGTAGCATAAATCCTCCGATATTAAAATTAAATTATTATTTTTTAATTTTTTAAATCCTACTTTTCACATATGATACACATTTATTAAAGGACCTACAAAAATATCAAATATAGTTTATGTAATGAAATGCTGACAGAAAAGTTAAGCTGGAGTTCAAATTGAACATTTATAAAATGTTAGGGTTTTTCTAATGTATAAGAATGTTTGAATTTAAATTAAATTCTGCTAAAAATGTTAGGACCTAATTTTACTTTTTTGTTTATAATACTATTTTTAAATAAATTGGATATCACTTTGTATATATACAAAGATGAAATGTAAAAGAAAGAATAATTATAGTTATACCATTAGTATAACTAGAAAAATGTCACTAACAGAAGTAACATCTTCAGTCTATATTAAAATCTTCGCTCGCAGTTACCCCCACAGCTATAATGTATCTCTAATATAATCCCATCTTGGTGCAAAGTTCCACTTAATGCTCTGGTAAAAACATCATAAACTGAATTATGACTTTGTAACATTTAGATGTAATAGCTTCTCTATCAATCATCTATGTCTCTTTGGATCCTCCAACACTCTCCTTCATCCAAGTGAACTTTACCCGATGTACCAGTGAATCTATGTCTAATTGATGAATGACTCACTATCTTTTTATTGCTAGAGCAAGAAATAACTAATCAGTATCCACCTTTGTCACTAATGGAATTCTTTCTTCGGAATTAAAAACTTCAATTTGATTATATTCCTTTGTCACTAATCTTGCTTTAAATCTATCAATTATACCATCAGATTTATGTTTAACCTTGTACTCCCACTTAGAGCCTGTAGCCTTCTTTTTTTGTAGGTAAAAGTACTAGCTCCTTATTCTATATATTCCTTTCAAAAGCTTCCAACTTGTAAAAACAAAGAGGAATTAGATAATTACGAGGTATCATAAACAATTGATGAACATTTCAAACCTTCCTAATTATTGTTGAGAAGAAGCAGGACATTTGACACAACATCTTGCACGCCAAGTAGGCTTTTTCTCAACTCTCTAACTTTACCTAGTGCTACCATGGGACCTATTCCCCTATACCCAATAAACCTGTGCCCTCTGTTCAGGTTTATTGGGTACAGAAGATCTGAAGGGTGCTACCATTGATTTGCACTTGAGTATGTAGAAAAATGGTCTGGTCATAATCATTTATACCAAGCGGGTAAGAATTGGGGAATCATTCTAGTCATCAAAATCAATAGAAAAAGGCGAAGCCAGTACACTCTCCTGTGTTGCAACGGGAGCAAAAGAAAAAGTAACCTTATAACCTTACACTACACTCTTTTTGCATTGATAGTATTGCACAATCCCTCCCTTTCCCTTAACCAATCTCCTGAGTCTCTTCTACTATATCGCTTTACATCCCTTTCCCTTAAGCAATCTCATGGATCTCTTCTACTCTGTCACTCAGTTATTCCAGCTTGAAAATTTCTCCTACTACTTCCTCTTCAAAAGGTAAGCTTTTCTCAATGTTAACATCAACTACCAACCTCCTGTTACTCTGACCTTTGGTTTTGCTATGCTGCCGCCACTATAGATATCCAACCACCGTGAAATAGTTATCTTATGTGTACCCATCTTGATCACAATAATCATAACGACCTTTTTCTTTCTTTGACTTGAAAACTTCTTTTCATCCTTTTTTGATAACTGATTTTATGATTTTGTGACAATTGTTAAGCTTCTACTCTCAATATCATCAAAACGTTTTGTTAATAGAAGGTAAAGCATTATGTAATATCATCCGATTGCTCATTTGATTATATCCTTCATACAACTCGTCAAGAATAGCATCAATCTACTCGTATTCTTTGCTTCTTCAATCTGTTTTGTTACTCTACAATTAAAACGTAGTTGGGGATCTAGCTATGTCCACTACAAGAAAAAAGAGCATAATAGCGACGAAAATTTAGGGACCGATATTGTTTTGTTGGTAATTGAATGCGCTGGCAAAATCAGATGGAAAATAAAATTTTATCGGTGGTATAAATTCTGTCGGTAAATGACGTCGGTAATTATCTTTGTAATTCGTCTTCTACAAGCTGAAAGAAAACAACGTCGTTTGGTTATCCCAAAACGGCGTCGTTTTGCAGATGAAGCTATAACGGTTATAGCTTAACAAAAACTTTGTTTTGCAATTTTATAAACATTTAAAACATTGGGAAAACTACGTCGTTTTCCGCATGAAGCTATAACGTTTATAGCAAAACAAAACCAAAACGACATCGTTTTCCCGATTAAGCTATAACGTTTATAATTTAATAAAAACAACGTTGTTTGATTAAAATCCAAACGATGTCGTTTTATGTAGTTATAAACGTTTAAAACATAACCAAAACGACGTCGTTTTGGTTATGTTTTAAAGCATCCGAAGCCCTCCC
>JANIJH010000004.1:60695391-60706167 GCA_024520975.1 Erythroxylum areolatum | reverse complement strand
ACCAAAAAAAGGATCTTTCAAAAGCTAACTAACCTTATCCAATTGCTATCCTAATCTAATCTTCTATTATTTCTCCTATCTAAATTTTCCAGCCTTCTCTAGTTATCAGCCATTACCCAACATCTTGCCTCTCCTTTGATAAGTTTTACCCATAAAAGCATCCTTATCATTACTCCCCTCCTCAACATCGAGCTTGCCCTCAAGGTCGAAGTCTGGATAAGCGTGTGTAAATGTTTCTAACTCCTCCCAAGTAGCATCTTCAGCTGAAGAACCTGTCCACTGTATTAGTAACTCTTGACGTCCCCTGTTCCACCGCGACTTCACCAAGTGTTGTGGATGAGGCACAAATTTTCCATCCCGCATTGGTGGTAAGGAGGGAATGGAAGTGGGGGGAGTACCTTTGAACTCCTTCAACAAAGAGATATGGAAGACATCATGAATACGACTTTCCGGAGGCAATTCCAATCGATAGGCGACAACACCTATTTTCACCAAGATCTTGAAGGGTCCACAAAATTTAGGAGCAAGCTTGTTGTCCTTGCGTTTTGCAACACTTTGTTGGCGATAGGGTTGTAGCTTAAGCCACACCCAAGTCCCCGGCTCAAACGACAACTCCTGTCGCTTAGTATCATGATAATGCTTCATTCGCTGCTGTGCTTGCACTAAACGCAACCTGACTTCAGTCCAAAAGTCATCTCGCTCCTTCAATGCTTGGTCGATTGCCTCGACTCTAGTGCTTCCTTCCACATAAGACAACAAACGTGGTGATTCCCTGCCGTAAACCACTTTAAATGGAGTTGTATGAAGTGAAGAATGATAGGAAGTATTATAACAATACTCTGCCCATGACAACCAAGCCACCCAAGATTTCGGTCTATCCCCAATGAAACATCTCAAATACATTTCAATTGTTCTGTTGACCACCTCAGTTTGGCCATCAGTCTGAGGGTGATAAGCAGAAGAGAAGGCTAACTTGGTACCACACAAACGAAAAAGCTCCTTCCAAAATAAACTAGTAAAAACTGGATCCCTATCTGATACAATAGATTCGGGAAGACCATGTAGGCGGAAAATACTTTCAAAGAATAGATGAGCCACACTAGGAGCATAATACGGATGAGCGAGAGGGACAAAATGAGCATATTTAGAGAATCTATCCACGATCACTAGTAAGACAGATTTACCTCCCACTTTTGGAAGTCCATCTATGAAATCCATGGCAATATCCGCCCAGATACTCTTAGGGATCTGTAGGGGCTGAAGTAGACCTGCTGGGTGAAGGTTCTCCCATTTATTTTGTTGACAAACTAAACATTTCTGCACAAATTCCTTCACGGCACCTTTCATCCCTTTCCAAAAAAATTCAGCCCTCTCTCTTTCTAATGTCTTTTGAATCCCCTCGTGTGCCATATTGTGAAAATGGGTAAGGATCGTCTGAATTAGTGGTGACTGAGGCAGTAGATACACTCGGTCAGTGTAGAATATCAAGCCGTCTTCCACTCTCCATTCGGCCTCTACGTGGCTTGCGGTAATATGCTGATATAGGTATTGCAGTTCTGCTACAGTGGCAACTTCCTCTTTAATTGCATCAAATAATGCTATTTTCGGTTGGGATAAGGCATGCAACTGTCCCTCTTCCTCATTTCTTCGAGATAATGCATCAGCGGCAGCATTAAGTTTTCCTACTTTGTATTCCACCCTGAAATCATAACCCAATAATTTACTCATCCAATGTTGTTGAGGAGAAGTTGTTAATCTCTGTTCTAAGAGAAATTTAAGACTGTAGTGATCAGTCTTAATTACAAATGCCCTTCCCCATAAGTAAGGTCTCCAATGTGAGATGGCCTTAGCAAGGCCAATTAGCTCTCTTTCATAGGCAGCAAGTTTGAAGTGGTGTGGGCTAATTTGCGGCTAAAGAAGGTGATAGGATGGCCGTTCTGTTGAAGTACTGCTCCAATTCCGCATCCAGAAGCATCACACTCCACCACAAATATCTCTTCAAAGTTGGGTAGTTGTAGTACTGGAGCAGTTGCTAGAGCCTTCTTCAATTTATTGAAGGCTGTCTCGGCTTCCTCATTCCAATGGAAGGAATTCTTCTTCAACAAACTTGTGAGGGGAGTTGCTATCAGTCCATACTCTCGAATAAATTTCCTGTAGTATCCTGCTAAGCCTAGGAATCCCCTTACAGCTTTAACTGAGTGTGGTATAGGCCAATCCACCACTGCCTGGATCTTGCTAGTATCAGCAGACACACCTGCACCATGAATTACATGTCCCAAATATGCCACTTGTTTTTTTCCAAATGAACACTTTGATCTCTTCAAAAATAAGTGGTGGGCAAGCAGTGAATCAAAAACTACTCGAATATGCTGCATATGTTCTTCCCATGTCCGACTGTAGATTAAAATGTCATAAAAAAAACCAAAACGAACCGCCTTAGATAAGAATGGAATACCTCATTCATTAGAGCTTGAAAGGTTGATGGAGCATTAGTCAACCCGAAAGGCATGAACAAGAACGCAAAGTGACCATGATGAGTTCTAAACGCGGTCTTCTCCACATCTTCTTTATCCATCCGTATCTGGTGGTAGCCCGACCTTAAGTCTAATTTAGTGAAAAATTTCGCTCCATGTAGTTCATCCAGTACTCATTTAGTGAAAAATTTCGCTCCACTGGAGTGGGAAACTTGTCTTTCACCGTTTGTTCATTCGATGTACGATAGTCAACACAAAATCTCCGTATTCCTTCCTTCTTTCGGACTAGCAGTACGGGTGAGGAGAATGGGGATCTATTGGGCCGGATGATACCTTGTTTTAGCATCTCGTCACATTGTTTTTCAATCTCTTCCTTTTGCAAAAAAGGGTACCTATACGGTCTCACAACCACTGGTTTTGCCCCTGGAATGAGAGTGATTCGATGGTCACAAGTTCGAATAGGAGGGAGGCCAGTTGGGTCTTGCAATAAGGAAGAATTTTCCTCTAGAAGTTGGTGCAATTCGACTTGTTCTAGTTGTTGGCCCAGCACCATGTGCAATCCCGGCTTAGTGTTTTGCAGCTGCCCCTGCCATTGAAAACTTCTCCCTTCCACGTTAAAACTCATAGTAAGTGCAGCGAAATCCCATACGATAGGGCCCAGTGTTTGCAGCCACTTAATTCCCAAAACGACATCAAATCCAGCCAAAGGTATAACATAAAGATCAGCACAAAATAATTCATTATTAACCTTAAAGGATACCCCTTTGCACATCCCTTGGCTTGGTATTTTTGCTCCGTTGGCTACTGCCACTTTCAACCCTTGTCGTCCTTCCACAGCCAGCCCGAGTTGCTAAACTGCCCTTTCCCCTATGAAATTATGGGTACTCCCCGAGTCTACAAGTACCAACAGTGGCCATTCATCAATTTCAGCCTTAACTTGCATTGTTTGAGTGCTGTTTGTTCCTGACATGGCATGTACCAACAGTGGCCATTCTTCTTCTTCTGTTGTTTCCTCATCTTTCTGTACTACTTCTATCCAACATAGCCTTTTGCACCTATGTCTTGCTTTGTACAGCTCATCACAATTATAACATAGGCCTTTCTCCCTTTTTTCTGCCATCTCGGCTCAGGTAAGCCTCCTCACAGGAGGTGTTGCCACGCTGCTGGAACTTACATGTGACATTTTGTTGTCCGAACTGCCCTTGCTGCCTTGGGAGGCTGTCAGTATGGTAAAAGAGCTCTGCTGCTTCCAAGAGTTCCATGAAGTGGTGGTTTTCTTACTTCCTATGCCTTGTGTAAATTGCATCTTCCTTTCATATGCTCTTGCCAAGTTCATGGCAGCCCCCAAATTGATAGGATTCTGCATTTCGACCTCAAGTCTTAGTCCATCAATAAGTCCAGCTGTGAATAAGTTAACCTGAAGATCTTTAGGAAGACCCACTGTCCTTGCTAACAAAATCTGAAATTGATTTTGATACTCCTCCACACTCCCCATTTGTTTTAGATTTGCTAGCTCTCCAACTGGATTGTTGCTCAAGTAGGTCAAAACCTCAAGTTACAATGTTTCTTAAACATGTCCCAATGTAGTACTGGCTCTTCTTGTTCGAATTGAAAATACCACAATTGTGCCTGCCCAATTAGGTGGAAAGCCGCCAATCTAACCTTCTCATCTACTGGAGTCCTTTGGTCCAAAAAGAATTGCTCACATCTATGGAGTCATCCTAACGGGTCTTTAGACCCATCATATGTAGGAAATTCCATCTTGGAATAACGTGGCACTGTGTGAGATCCTGAACTCCCTTCATATCTTTCTTCTCCCCTAGATGGCGCTGCCCTATTGCTACTCTCCACTCCTCTTGGTCCTTCCCTGCTCCTCTCCTGGCTGAACCCCTCCATCATTCGAAGTAGGCCATCGAACTTTTCCTGCATCTCTATAAAACGCTGATCTACATGTTGATATAGGGCTGTCAGCTCTGGAGTGGAATTATTGGCATCGTCCATGGCAACCGGCTTTGATACCAAGTTGGTAAGGGCCCTATTGTATGATCTCGTCACTGGACGATCAAGGGAAAAATCCACCTTCTTTCCCTTATTGGTGTTCTTTCCTTTTGAGGAAGAACCGATTTTGGCTGAACGTTAGCTAGCTCTTGACAGCGCTAGCTGAATAAAAATTATAGCTAAAGTAACTAGTTTGTTTTCTTGATAATCTCCTCCTTTATTCATTAATAATTCTGCTGTTATATACGCAGAATAGGAAGATAACAATTCATCTAATTAGGACTCCTATTCTAGTAGAATTCTATTAAGAACCAAAAAAAGGATCTTTCAAAAGCTAACTAACCTTATCCAATTGCTATCCTAATCTAATCTTCTATTATTTCTCCTCTCTATCTAAATTTTCCAGCCTTCTCTAGTTATCAGCCATTACCCAACTTCTTGCCTCTCCTTTGATAAGTTTTACCCACAAAAGCATCCTTATCAGTCTTGCACATGGCTTTCGGACATACAACTTGACTTTTTAGGACAGGTGTATGGGGAAAGATCCCGCGAGGCCGTCTAAAATCGTAGGATTATCATACCCTCAGGGTCTCTGAGCAAGAACTCCTAGCTTGACTAGAGACAAAAAGAGTTGAAACAAATCTGGACACCATCAGGTATATCCTTTGATTATATTATATTATTTATTTATTTATATATTTATTGTAATTTTATTGTGTAATAATTTAGCGTGCTAGTTTTACTTATTTACTTTTTAACCTGCATCACTCTTTTATTGTTATATCTGCATGTGGGTCTACCGGAAATAACTTCTCTATTATGTAGGGATAAGGCTGTGTACTATCAGACCTCTCCAGACTCCGCTTTATTGCTGGGCTTCGGACTGGGTATGTGATGATGATTCATTTAACTTGCTTGTTTGAATTGTTGTAGCTTTAAGTTGACCGCACGGAATGAATATATTGTTTACCATTGAACACTATTTACTATAGAAGACTCTGTCAAAGAGCAAAGATGTCATAGTTTGTTGCCCCAGTCAATGAATAATTATGTCTGTTCCTTTGCTTTGACTACCACATTCTTAGCCAACCAACAGATATGTTGATCTGTCATGTAGTAATTTCATGTGGTTTCAAATCCTTATAAATTTTATGCCATATATCGGTTAGATCAGTATAGTGGTTGTATCACTCTAATGTTGTATTAAAGCAATGACGTTGTGTTTTCATCATGGTGGTAGTGTCTACATTAGCTGTAATGACAACATTTGTTGTAGATTTGGTAGCCATTTGTGTGCTTGGTTGCGTAGAGAAGAGATTATAATCACGAATGATAAGCCATTTCTCGCTAGAACTCTAATAGCAAATCAAATATTGTGATCATTATTATTTTCAAAGAATATCTAATATTTTCTGACCTTATGTGATAGAAAATTGGTAGGATTTTTTTTCTTCGTATCATATTTCAATCATCTCAAGTATGATAAGAAGAAAAAAATCCTACAAGTTTTATATCACATAAGGTTAGAAGATATTAGATATTCTTTTGAAATGATAATAATCACAATATTTGATTTTTTTATAGAATCCTCTCGCACCATTTCAGTTAGAGTTTCAGTGGGAAATGTCTTATCATTCGTGAATGTAATCTCTTCTGTACGCAACAAAGCACACAGATGGCTGCCAAATCCACAACAGATGTTTTCACTATAGTTAATGTAGACACTACCACCGTGATAAGAACAAAACGCCATTGCTTTAAGATGATACTGAAATATGATAAAAAGAAAGAAATTAGGTCAGAAAATATTTGATATCAAACTGGAAGCTTTGAAAATACTTTCATTGAACTTGCTTTGAGTAGACGGTGAAGATTTGGAGGAATGATTTTGAAAAAGTTGCGACAAAAACTGCATATAAAGTGAATATTGACAGGTAATTTTTGATTTCCATATTCTGCAAACATTATGCGACCAAGCTATTCTGAACTAGTACTTAGTATAAAAGGGTAAATAGTGACGAAGCAGTAGAAAAATATCAATGCACGTTTGCACCATATGTATTTTGTGCCTCTCTTTCACTTGACAACATATCTTATCATTATTTCTTCATCACATTGGCAGGGATGAATCAGTAATCGTTCAAGATATAACCAGAGATGTTAGCAGTATGATGAAATGTGTATGTAGCCTTGACGCCTTGGGGTTGAAGGGTAATAGTTCTTATGAAGTTTGTTCACCATTATGATCTTTAATTTATGTTTTCTTTGGAAGTTGAAAAAGAATAGTGTTGAGAACTAGTGAAGGTGGAAGTCAAAAGAAATTTGTAGGACAAATAAAAAGTACGCTACAGAAAGCCTTACAACTCAAAATAAATCTAGCTGTGCTAGAGGGGACTAGAATAGGAAGAGCTTAGGAGGCTACGAAACCTTAGAATACAGAATGGTGGCTTAATATTTAGAATATGCTTTTGATTTTTGTTTCAGTGTTTGATATCAACCTTTGGAATGCTAATCAGCCATTTCTAATGTGGGATTCCTCTGCATTTGTTCATAGAAGTAAATCCAAAAGCATTGTTGTGAAAAGTGAATCTTTACAGAATTGGAATTGAAGAGAAGTATATAGCAAAGACAGATTACTTGCAAACTTATGTGATTCACATTTTTTATTCTACATCATTGTTAAAACAATGGGTATCTTAGAGTAAATATGTGTTTAGACTTTATACCCTGATTGGCTATTGGATAAATAGAAGCCAAATCCAACAAATGTATCTGTGTTCTTTTGGTGTTAGCAACTGCCATCTAGTTACTTCTCCCCCACAAGTAGAAGTTGGACCATATGTGGACCAAAAGATTCTTATAAGCCCTCAGCTGCTCAAATTAATCTTCCACTGTTTAAGTACTCGGATAATCTTTTTTGGTTTTTTCCTGGCATCACCTCCCAGCTCTCTCTCTTCGTAATTACTCTTTTTTTCCCCTTTTTAGATGCCATCTTGCAGCCTACAACAACTCATCGCACTTCATCAATGCCTGTGAGTGGTGGTCTCTCCAAAAAGAAACAAATAGCTGATGTGAAAGGTATGAAAGCTATTTAATCTTTTGGTGAAATGCTTACAGACTTCTCTGGACCCTAGTAAAGTAAGTCGTGGAGCAATGATGCAATGAGATGACTTACAGATTGAAGTCCTTGATTGCATATATGTAATCAAGGGCATTGTACATTTATCCATCTTGCCATTTATGAATTATCCATAGATGTTTTGACGATGGCCTTTCTAGAAACTACACCATCATTTGGTTGAACCGAAAAGACGATATGACCAACTTATTGAATGCTAACCAAGGGGACATCCACTTCTTCTGCCATGACTTCTTAATAACATAAATATTAGTTTTTTATGGTAAACCTTGGATTTTGATTTCATTATGTCAAAGAGTCCTTAATTGTTGTGTTTGGTGATTTTCTTTTATTTGTTAAAGTCGGTTAAATTCCGCTCAAACTCAGACCACAAGTTGGTGCTCAATCTCAGGAACCTCTCAAAAATTTGATACATGGAAAATTGCCTTCCAAAAAGATACATCGACCTGAGTTACACAGAGGACAAGTCACACAGGAGGTAGGTCTTTGGACTATTTCTTTTGTCATGGTGTTCCATAGATCGCTAGTATTGGAGAAATTAGAGTTTCACAGTCATTTGTTATGCACTATGCAGGATGCTTCACACCATCATAAATCTGGTAGCACAAATGGGACTTATTTTCAAAATCCCAGCTCCTGTAATGTTAAAAAAGCTGCAAGCTGCAGGACTTCTCTAGTGCCTTCTGTGTCTGTCGCAGATGCAGTGTCTTCCACACATGTAAACCTTTCTTCGTAGCTCACTTGTTTCATCTCAGACATAAAATACTGACCTCCTCCTTTTACTACAGCTGTTAATCAACATGCAGAAAATGCTTGCTTGCTACAACCAGACTGCTTTTACTTCTTCCTCATTTTCTGATGTCAATCACGATGTTGACCGGCAGACACTTGCAAAAGGTTCTGTTCCCTCTCAATCCAGCTTGAAAAGAATCAGGACAACTTTGAAGACCATTTCTGATTGCTTCTCTCGTGGTTCCTCTGTTTTACAGGATTTTGAATGTCTTAGAACTCTTAAAGGTTCCTTATCTTATCTGTCTGATCTTGGACCTGAGGAAGGCATTTCAAATGAGATAAAGGTTGCTATTGAACTTATCGCAAACAAGTTTAAGCGTATGCAGGAACGGTTTGAGATGGCTGAAAACACCCTGGATAAAGCTTCTAAATTGAAAGCCAAAAAAGAGCGAGCTAGTTACGATTGCCAACGGTACCACTGCCATTTTTGGGAACTAGATGCTGAGAAAAAGTTCCTGGACAAAAAGGAAACTCAATTGGAAGGTAAACAACCAGCCCTTAGGAACCAACTAGGCGATGTCCAGGCCAAACTCCAACAAAGCCAAGCTGTAGGAGTTGGACTTGTGCGGGAAATGAAGAGCTGTTATGATGCTGCCAAAGTACAAAACGAAGTGATGAACAAGTGCTGTAAGGAGTTAAAGAAGCTTCAACCCTTCGTAGAGGAGGCCAGAAAGAGCAACGGATGAACATGGTGTGTGGATGAACTTGTGAAGATAATGGAGTGCCATGAAAAGATGGGTCAGAAAGTTATCCTGGTCTTCTACCACGTTGCCCCATCTGATGTAAGGAAACAGAAAGGTTCATTTGAGGAAGCTTTTGATGTGCACGAACAGCGTTTTAAGGGTGATCGCACAAAGGTTCTTCGCTGGAGAAATGCCTTAACTCAAGCTTCCAATTTGTCTGGTTGGGATTCTAGAGTTGCTAGGTGTTGTTAGTAATATTATGTTTTCATCATCGTCTTTGCGTGGTGCAATCTATTGTTGGATACTTTTGCTGATTCAATTGCAAAGTTTGTATCTTTTACTTTTTCAGGTTTGAGGCATTGCTTGTTGATGAACTTGTTTCAAAAATTTCTGAGATCATGAATCAACGAAAGTATTCAGTGATTGGGCCTCATGATTTGGTCAGAATCGAACAGCGGATTAAGGAATTTGAATCCCTTTTATCCTTGGAAATATCTGATGTCCGATTCATAGGAATTTGTGGCTTGGGTGGTATTGGCAAGACTACCTTGGCTAAAACTGTTTTTGATCACTATTGTAGTAAATTTGAATGTTCCTGCTTTTTGGAGAACATGAGGGATAAGAAGTTTACACTTTCCCATTCTCATGTTTTGAAGCAATTCCTTTCTCAATTTTTTGCCGAGGAATGTGGCACTGTTGATGATTGGCCTTCTCTTTGCAAATCGACGCTGCATTAAAAGGACTCTAATTGTTCTTGATGATGTATATGAGTTACGGGAGTTAAGATCATTTTTTGCTGGTGATGATTTTCTGTGCGGGAAGGGAAGCAGAATCATTATAACGACCAGAGACAGATCTATGCTTTTAAAATATGGAGTAGATATGATATATGAAGTTGGAGGTTTGAACAGCCACGAAGCTCTAAAGCTCTTTTCTTTGAATGCCTTCAAACAGCACCCCCCTGCTGATGATTTTCTGAAACTGTCAAGAAAAGTTTTAGAATTCACCAAACCTGTAGAATTCACCATTAGCTCTTAAAAGTTGTAGAATGCCCTATGCACGGTCATTTCCTTTGACGGATATCATGATGATGGTCAATTTAATGTGAAATGCCGTTTGAAAACTGATAATGGGGACTTCAATGACTTCATTGGCTACTATGGAGGTTGGCTTAGCGGGGAGTGTAAACCCAGATTTATTAGTTCGGATCACATGTTCCTATGGTTTGGCTGGTTCACCTACGATGCGTATGTTTGTTGTCTCTGGTATCAGGAGACGGAACGGAACAGGACGGAACGGAACAAAAATTAGAGACAGTAAGGTGTTTGGTTGTGGTGGACAAAACAGAAATAACTGTCTCTGTCTTGAGGACAGAATGTGTTTGGTTGCAGTGGACAGAACGAATAATAATAATAATAAATTTGAATTATAATAAATACGAAATATATAATAATAATAATAATAATAGTAATAGTAATAATAAATATAAAATGATGCTTAATAATAATAATAATACATGTACAACTAATAATAATAATAATAATAATAATAATAATAATAATAATAATAAGAAATTTATTATAATAATAAAAAATGTATGATAACAATAATATTAATATTAATAATAACAATAATAAATACAAAATATATAATAATAACAATAATAATAACCGAAGCATAATAATAATAA
>JANIJH010000004.1:60671653-60687739 GCA_024520975.1 Erythroxylum areolatum | reverse complement strand
GTTAGGAGTAAGATCAAGGATATGGGTCTTGATGAAATTAAGATGCTAGTATTAAAAGGAGTGTCATAAAATAAAGGTTATTGATAATATCTATTTTTTACAAATTTCCTAAAAAAATTGATGAGATGAGTTTAACTTACACCATGATAAAGAAAGGAGTTCACATGGCTTGTGTAGAGAATATAAAGATACTGATGATAAAGTATAGTTGTCAAATTGTAATGATAATAGATGGTGCGAGGCAATTTTCACATGGAAGAAATACATTATGTTTAATCCCAAAATGGAAAAGAAGGATTTTTGGTTTGAAATTTTAGTTTAAGGACGAGATGTAGTTTGGGGAAGTAATTTGAAATTAGGCAATTATAAATGGATATGATGCTTAAATGATAAGATCTTGTATGAGAATTGAGGTTGTTTATAAGTTACTATGTTCATTTAGGGTATATGCTGGTAGGAGTATTGGACATCACCTGAGGCAATGATCATATCGGGCTGTAACTCCACCAACAGACGTGGTAAGTCAAGGGCAGATAGTCTTCCCGTGCATACGGGAGGATCAATTACTCATCGCGAGCATGCAGAGAGACTTGTAAGTATATAAATATTACATTTATATTCTCAATTTTTACTTTGCTATATTTCAATATAAATTGATGTGTGAATGTTGTGATGAACATATGTGTAGTATGTCTAATGATCATGACTGTGTCGAGTAATTTGTTGGTGCCATTTATGGCTGTGTTGAGTACTTTGCTTTCTTGAACAGGAGGTAATATCATAAAAACAGAAGAGATACTGCCGAAATTTTTATAAATTCTAGTTTAACTTATAACATTTTATTGTTATGCAGGAAAAGTCTATAGGCGTTAGGCCTACACCTCATCAGTTGTTTTTGCATACTCACACTAAGAAATATGACGGTATGACATTCGTTAACAACCGATATCGAAAACTAAGTGTATGTGAATTTCATAGTTTAATATTCAATCTTAATAATTATCACTTACTAATTATAATATAAGCATTGCCTCCTAATAGGACCAAATACAACAAACAGTTGGGCAACAGTCGCAAGATGAACAAGTTGTTGATGAGACCCAGGCATATTTTGATACAGTGGATGGTAGGGACAGTCATGGAAGGATCTTTGGTCTAGGTTCAAGTGTCAACACATTTTGTTCGCAGTCCTCTATATCCACTACAGCAGCATCTAGTTTACAGCCGACAACGAAACGTATCAATCAGATTGAGACCATAGTTCAGACTTTGATGGACATAATAAGTAAGCTCTAAAATGACATTGAGCAAATGAGATCGCGGGATAGAGATTCACATCAGCCACGCTTACCAGGACAATAGGATTGTTGTTGTCATTAATTTGATATTAATTTAAGTACTATTTAATATTTTAATTATCAGTTAGGAAATCTTTTTTCTTTTTATGATCATTTAATTTTCTGTTTAAACAAATTCCATGGGTTGAAAAATCCAAAATTTATGAAAGGATAATTTATAATTGTTGACATTGAAATCAAATTTTACGTCGAAATTTTCAGAACGATTGTCATTCAACAAGACATTTATAGAGAGTTAAAGATGACCTCACTTAGCATACAGCTTCGACCTTTGGATTAAGCAATCAAGGTTACATTTGAAGAAGGACAACAATTAGTGACGGAAACGTCCAGTTGCTAATTTAGTTCACAATTACCGACGGTTTGTTGTTATCGTCGACATTTGTGTTGTCTTAAGTTACCGACAATTTCTGTAATCTATCGGTAAGGATTGACATATATACCGACGGTTTTCATCGGTATATTGCTACCAACTATACCGACGGTTTCATTAAAACATTGATAAAATTTGCCGATGGAACTTCTCGTATCGTCGGTAAAATATACCAACCATGTCTGTGCCGACGGAAGTCTCCGTCGGTCTATTCCGTCAGTAAATATCATTACCAACAACAACTCTGTTGTTTCCGTTGGTAAATTCCGTCGATAATGTCCCTTTTTCTTGTAGTGGACTCATTCCATAACTTCTTCAATTTTGTGTAATATTGTGTTACACTATAATTAGGATGTGTAAGAAGAAGCTATAATTGATAAATAAGAGGTCTATTACTTTCTCTAAATCTATCGTGTATTTCATCCTAAAGTTCCTTGGGACATGTAGTTTACATCAATGTATATCTACCAAATCCTAAAAATTGAATTTAGTATCCACTAAATCACCATATAATCTACCACCTGAAATTATTCAAACTCAAATCAATTCATACTCAAACATTTTAACCTTGTCATCAACAAACCTTAATTTGTTCTTAGTGATCTGTTGTTAGATCTAATCAAAGATGTTGCTACAAAATTCATACGTAAATGATCGAAATTCTGCAATTGACGCTAATCATCTTGACTTCTTTTGTTGTTCATTTTGGACCTTCCATTGCTCAAAGAAGCATCCACAGAACCTTAGTATGTTTCTATTTCTCTGCAATCAGAAAGCCAACAAGAAGATAGACTCTAATACCATAGCAAAAAAACAAAAATACTAAAACTATGCAACACTTTCAATTAACTTTTATTTTCTATGTGATATTGTATCTATACATATATGAAGACAAAACAAAAAAATTTACAAAAATGCCACTAATAGAAAGAACCCTTGTCGTCTACATTAAAATCTTCACTCACAGCTACTTCCACAAATGCCTTATATCTCCAATCGAGATGCCCTGAACAGTTCCTAGTTCGTTAGATGTTTGGTGCTTCCTAAGACCAATTTCCTATTAGCTTACTGCATTGGATAAACAGATATAGTTCGTAATGCTTGAATTAACGCATGTCATGGACATAGTCTAAGTTCAAGAATCAACACCAAGAAAGATAAAGGTATTGAAGGATGTAAATCACTCCTAATCCATCACTATAACAAAAGGGACAATTGGCTACCTTTTTGTACTAATGATTTGAGAATTCATAGCTAAATGTGAGAATCATCGCACGATTAAGGAAAATCGTCACAATATGCTTATCTTTTAGTAACGATTATGAAAATTGTAGCGAATTGTTTGCTTTTGGTGACGATTTTTGTAAATCGTCGCCAAATGCTTAATTACAAAATAACTTTCTTGTTTATAAATGTTAATTCATTAACTTTGAGTTGATCAATTTGTAACTAAGCATCATATTAAGAAAAATTAAATTTAATATTATTGACAATGATTGTAAAAATAAATTTATCTAACAAAAATGTCAAATTATTTAAATAATTTATGAAACTATAAACTCAAAATTAATCAATATTACATAGATTTTTACTTTTTATTTTTCTCTTTTAAATTATATGATTTGACAATTGTATATGGTGCCACAAAATTTTCAAATAATTTTAAAATGAAGTTTGTAATATAATGATACATGATTCTTACAAAAAAAAAGGGTAAGTAATAAAATATAATGATATATCGTAAGTAATACAAAACAATTACTTTTCTGGATTCTAAGTGACATGAGACTCGATAGATAAAGTAAAGGAGTTCTCTATGTCTATATTCCCAAAAAGACTTTTTGTATGTTTGAAGGTATCAATTGAAATTGACAAAGATCTTCCCCCCTTAGTTGGTTTATGACACCCTCTTCAAATAACTTCTTGGCTTTAACTAAACTAGTAGAAGATGTAGTAAATGTTCTCAGATGCAGTATGAATCACTAAATTAGATAAATTGCAAGTACCAAGCGTTTTACCGAAGGATCAAATAGTATAGAACAATATCATTACTTTTTTCACAATCCTTTGAAAAAATAAATCCTAAAAAATTAAAAAGCTAAATCAAATAGTATAAGGAACCCATATTTAGACATATGTATACCTGATTGAATGACTCCATTATTCTCACAATGAACAGACAGTTTTTGCAATCAATGACTATGATGCTCCCAAAAATTAATAGACCATAATTAACCAAATATTTCCCAAAGTATATCATTAATAATCAAATTCCTAATTAGTTCTAAAAGAGAGGATTGTTTGCCGAATACAAAAGTATTCTACATAACACAACTACCAAAGTTGTCACATTCCAAAAGCTTTACACAAGTAATCTATTGACTTCATCTAAACTCCACCCAGTTCATCCTG
This sequence comes from Erythroxylum areolatum, assembly GCA_024520975.1. Lineage (NCBI taxonomy): Eukaryota > Viridiplantae > Streptophyta > Magnoliopsida > Malpighiales > Erythroxylaceae > Erythroxylum > Erythroxylum areolatum. The sequence continues at coordinate 60,683,596 of JANIJH010000004.1, read as the reverse complement.
TACTCTGGAGTTATTAGTAATCACTCGATCTCTTAAAAAAATAAAATAGCAAGGGGTGAGCTGCCTACTCAATAAGGATAACCAATCATACCCTTAAAATCAAGTAACTTCATAAATAATTATAAAATTAGTTAACTAAATAAATCATACATACAATAACACTCAGTCTAATCCAAACAGTTAATAAACATCTCAAAATTTTGCCAAATTATGATTAACACAAATATTAATTATAACTACCATTTATGTTTTATTACAATATTTAACTAAATTTTATAGGTCTAGCTTAACCTAGTAGGTGTACATCTAATGGTCTGTCAGCTCATCTCATCAATATATCTCTCATTTGTGGAAACGTAATTAAGTGCATAAATATCGGCACAAAGTACCTCAATTTCTCATTCTTCTTGGTACCCGGTACTATTATAGTACCTAGCCATCGACACAGGATATCCCCGATACTTAAGATATTCCAATACCACTTCGGTACCTAGTCATCAACATAGAACATCCTCAAAACTCAGGATGCCCCGGTATTTGCTCCACGGATAGATACCTAGCCACCACTCACTTATATCAACTCAACTTATCCATCTAAGGTCATCGAATGTAGCCTATCTTAGGCAAGTCACCAATTCTCGATTTTTATCAATTATTATCCACCAGTCTTTATAATTAACACATTTTTTTGCCAATTTAACAAGCTATACATCTAATAAAATGTCACAAAATATAACAATGAAACACCTTGTACTACATTAATTATTTAATAATTAAAGTAAATATAATTCATATATGTAATTATTAATCATTAATTAAACTAATCACTAATTCAAAATATAATTTATTAATAACAAAATGGTATTTAATTGTAAAATTAAAGTCCAAGGTTGTCTTTAAGTTTAGACTCAACTAATTGATAATCCCAATTTCTCCTCAATTGGACTTTCGAACCTAGAATTTACAAAATTTTATTAGACTAATTTACCAAAAATTTCACGCAATGACACTAATAATCCAACATTGTTCTCTCTTCCAATTTATTCTTAATTATAAAAATAATATCCTTACTAACCTAACCCCCATACTTACTAAAATATTCATAACTAATTAAAAGTCCGCTTTAGCCTCCTCCATTTCAATTAATACCAAACATTTCCTTCAAAATTCCAAATTTACCCTTAACTTTTTGCCCTTCCCATTTTGCCCTTACATGCAACTTAAATTCCAGATTCACCCTTAACTTTCTGCACTTCTCATTCTGCCCCTACACACAATTTAAATTCCAGATTCACCTATAACTTTCTATACTTCCCATTTTGCCCCTATATGCAACTTAAATTTTTAAAACATTGTCATCATCTTCACCCTCCCCTCTTCATCTCTCTTTTCTTCTTTCGTCATTTTCTGGCCTCATTTTCTCTACTTTTCTCCCTTCACGTAACTTCAAAAAATTATCTCAAACAATCACAACATGTAATCTAACTACAAACTAGTGTAGGATGATCAAAAATCACAAATAGAATGACATAATAGTTGCTGAAATTTTTACCTAAGTGTAACGCACTATGGGGTTGTCAACCTCCACAACTCCCTCCAATTTTTCTACAAAACAAACAAAATGAGGACACTTATGAGCAAAGAGTTACATGCAGATCAAATAGTGTGTTTTTAGACATACTTACTAGCTAGAAATGAAGCGAAAAGATGAAGAAGATGGTGGACTTTCGTTAGTTTTAGTGCATATTTCCAACAGATTGCTTATTTATATACTCCTCTTTTTAATGGCATAATAGGTTAGGCTGTGGGTTTGGTTTTAATTTAGTTTTGTGGGCTTTACAACGGCTATTCCAAAATATTTGATTTTTCTAATCCTGTACAAATCATCGAGACATTACCACTGCCTCCTTTTTCATCTAAGTTCTCTTGAAGATTCCAGGAAACTTTACCCAACATATATATATACACAATCATATGTTCATCTAATAGCTTCCTAATAGAAAATGAGATATAGATAATAAAGAAAGAGAGCTAATTCGAATGATATTAAAAACCTTGAAGAAGAACGTCAACCACTGAAAGCAAGTGGTGATTAGAATTTGATGAAGGAATTCATTGTGCATTAATTTGTTATTCATCAGGGAGAAATCTGCCACATTCCTCCCATCAGAAGTCATTTCCTCCATTAGAAACTATCTGGCATGTCGACATTTCACGATTAATTTATGTTAACAATTTTTCTAAAGACAATAGAAACAAAAAAAAATTCAAAGTTATAATCAATATAGAAGTAGAGTGTACAATTTAATAAGAAAATGAAAAATTATATAAAGTTATATGCAATTAACAAAATATTCATAAAAGAAGCAAAGATAATTGAAACTTAATTTTTTAACCAGTCAAAAATCCTCTACACAAGCACATTGTATATTTGCCACTCACCCTTAAAGATAAATAAAACCTATAGCACATGCCACAAATCAATAAATGATCTGACATCTTTAAGAATGGAAGACTTCTTATCTGAATGTTCCAACATTCTAACAATGTTAATTTTATGATCTATCGACTGAGACTACTTCATATGATAAGGTTGAAAATGTTAACTATGTATGTACTATGTTTCGGGTGTATAATTAAGTGTACTTTCCTTTAAAGTCACTATTATAATAAAAATGGTTGTGGGCCCCTCATCAGATATGGAGAGAGCTAATGTGATGGACTTCAAAATAGAAGGAAGTACAAAAATAGGAATGCCAACCCTAGGTAATCAATAAGATGTAGAAATCACACAAAAAACGAATGCAAGAAATCCTAGCAGATGAACATATCACCTTTAGAGCAGTTAAGCTCAAATTTACAAAGAGGGAAGACTTACCTAAAGAGTTTAATAAATACTGGGGATTGAAGCTGTCTCTCCAAAACAAGACCATACTAGCTGAAAATCTAGATTAAACAAGAAGACACTGAGTTAGTACAAAATAATCAAGTAATTTCATACCTCAAGGTTAGCTTTCACCTAGGATGGGACTGATCTATAACTCCTTCAAGAGAAAGCTAATGACTATCTATTGCAAAACAACAACCAAAGGTAAAAAGAAGAAGAAAAAAAAAGTTGAGACGCAAGACAAAAAAACCAATACTTGACAACTTAACCAGCTCAGAGAAGATCGTCTTTGATGGTTCAGCCCTAATTAGGAAGCTTCTAGAGACTCTTTCATCGAGGGAGGTTTTCAACTTATGTTCTCTATTTAGGTAATTAGGTTTTCAAGTTCATAAAATGATGTAGTTGCTTCACCTTTGGTGATGAATAAAAAAATCGTCATGAAAATGTGAAACTTTTGTGACATTTTTTATAATTTGTCACTATATAATATATAAATTCTGTATAACAGTATATATATAATAAATAGAGAATTATGATTAAATAGAATGTTATGATTAGTAAGATACCAGAAAATTTATCTATTATCTATACATTCATAAATCATTATAATAATTATTATATTGATTACCATATAAGATTATATTAAAAACATAATTGTAATATAGTAAAAAAAATGGAAATCAATGTTAAATATTAATATCATATTCTTAAAAATCAAATTTAATATTATTGATGATCGAAAGTCCAAAAATAAATTTAGTTAACAACAATGTTATTTCAAAAATTTATAAAACTAAAAACACAAATTAATTAAATCTACATAGATTTATACTTTTTATTTACGTAAAATTTGTTAAATATATAAATATATATGATAATATTTGGCCACGTTTCACCGAATTCGTCGCCAAATGTTAGCCTTTTGGTGATATTTCACTGAATTCATTGCCAAATGTGGGCCCTTGGCCGACGTTTCTCTGTATTCGTCACCAAATGTTAACGTTTTGGCTATGTTTCTATTAATTCGTTGCCAATGTCTTCATTTGGTGACATTTTCTGACATCGTCTGCAAACGTTTGCCATACTCTTCAAATATTAATGAAGACAAAGATGTCTATTTAACAACAAATGATGACATTTTTCTTTCTATTTTAAAGCCGAAGACGAAGACATCTTTATCTACGACCCTTCATCATTCTTATCCATTCTCCCTTTGGTTTTTTGTGTTAAAGAAACCTCGCACGTGGTCAATCTTTGTTGTCTATTATGGTCGTCTTTGGTTGTCCGTCTGTCTAGGTAAGTCATCCACCTTATGTACTATTTTTCTATTCTCCTTTCATTCTCTAGGTTGTTGTGTTATGCTTTTTTGTTTTTCCTTGTCCCTTTGGTTTTTGTGATGTGGTTTTGGTTTTCCGTGTAAATTTCAACTACTCTGCTTCATTGTGACACAATGTGTTGATGGTGGTCCATAATGGGTTCATTGTCTATGTTTTTCCTGTTAGTTAGGGATGATTTTTTTTAGCCTATCAAGTGTTCGATGAAATTTCTATTAGAGAGACTTATAAAGTTGTGATTTCTAATGTATGCATTTGCTTTCAATTATGGTTGCATTTTAGTGTTGATTCTTATGCTCAACCATAGATGGAGCTCCTTTATAATTGTAAAGGCATCGGCTTCCTTTTAGCTACTGCATTATCAATTGAGGGTCTTAAGAAACTATTATAGTGATTGGTTGCTTTGCTGATGAAACTAGCCAATGAATAGGATTAGCGCGCTTATAATGAATCAAACTAATGTTAGTGTGCTCTAAAACAAAGTTTCAATTACCAGAGAAATGAATCAAAATATAAAAAATCAAAAGGTGGCTTCTCATCCAAATGCTGCTTCTCTCCATACCAGGAAGGACAATTCAAGTATACGCCAAATCCATATTTGTCGTTTTAGCCCACATCTAAACTTACTAAGTGAAATCCATATTCAATTCAAATCTCACGTAAACAATTTTGCACCTCTAACATAGTTTGCATTATCCTAATATACGTATGCTTTATACTTTTGTATACCAAAAATAAAAACAACATATATTGGTGCTTAATTTTTTTATTAAACTTCATTAATTTAATCATTCCCCATAATAAAATAAAAAACTATTAGTTTCGCTTGTTGGAGTATTAATATATTCCTCATAAAAAAATAAGACACTTACCATGAAAAATCCTGGTTTGAGTTATAGTAAGATGCCTGCGTATCATCATATTAAAGTGGCTGTAGTATGTCTAGATAATTGGTACTTTTCTTGTGAAAGTGACTATAGAGATAGTTTTACTAATTGTGCATATTATATGTTTTAATATTGTATTGATTTATCATTATGTTTAGTTCTATTGATTTCATTGTTTGTTTGAATTAAAAATTAGTATGTCAACTTGTAGTGATTATCATTATGCTATTTACAACTTAATCGCATTTGGTAATAGATTACTTTACTTTTAATTATATAGTACCATGGTCAAAAGTTAGATGTCTTATCGGAAATAGTCCATTGAATACTTAAAAGGGGTTAAGAGTTTTATGCAATTTGTAAAATATCAAATGGGTGTAGAATGTTGTATTTGTTGTCCATGCATAGATTGCTTAAAATGAACATTCAAAGTCAAGATATAGTATATAATTACTTGCTAATATGAGGCATAGATAAATTCTATACTCTATATATTCATCATGTCAAACATTCAAAATTAAGTGGTAGTATAAGTTTTGATACAGGTGTTAATGGTAGTAATAATAATGATGTAGAAGATTGTGATATTAATGACAATGGCGATGATGAGATAGGAGAGATGTTAGAGGATTGTGGGAATTATATGGAGACTATAAATAACACTAGTTTACCTAACATAATTGGTAAATATATTTGAGCATAGTAGAGTTATGTTAATATGGATTGTTGATGATTGAATGTATGTTTGTAATAATGATTGGATCTATTGTGATGTTAATAAAATTTATGTTTGTTTTTATAAATATCTAATATAATGACACCTGGTAGTAATAAAGGGAAGAAGGTAGCAGGCTTTGAAATTGTTCCTAGCTAACAATAACCAAATCAATCAATTCCAAGCCAACAACAACAAACGACCTCATCAACTAATGAAGCAAATCAACAACCTCATACTTCCTTAACCAATAATGTATCAACTAATGCTGAGGGATCTATAGGTTTGTTAATCTTTAATGCCCAAAAATAGACTTATGCAATAAATATTTTCTTATCATTATTCGTTTGTTGTCAGGTTCTAATGTCCACATCAGAAAAAGAAGTAAAGGTTGTAAGTTGTAACGAATGAATGTTGCAATGAATAATAAGTTGTCAGTACATATTAATACTTCGTAAGGTTATCTTCTAGACAAGATCTAATTAGCAAAATTGTCAACTGAATCGAGGATAATTGTGAGAACACAATTAGCTTGCCTGAAGCATGCTCTGGACTTGAAAGAAGACAACTTGCTCGAAAATGTTTTAGATAAAATTTATGTAAAATTTTAATTTATTTAACTATATGCAATATTGTTTCACTTATTTTAATATTAATTATACTTTTACTTATTATTTGCAGATGAAATTGAATATTGTCAATATCGACAATCCTGATGTTTCAAACTATGTCAATTTATTGTTGAACAAAGGACGGCTACATCAGTGTTACAACTATTTTTCTTCTGATGTAGAAGCAAGAAGTCATGTTTTGAAATGGACGTCTCCAAAAAATTGAAACAATTTGTGTGATTATTGGGCCTCTCCCAAAGTTTAGGTTTGTTTTCTTTCCCTTCACCCTTGTTTACATTAATCTTGTTAGATGATTTAATGATTATCTTTTTTTCTTTATTTAGGAAAAATTGAGAAGGTCAAGGTGAACAGAGGAAAAATTGAGAAGGTCAAGGTGAACAGAGGAAAAATAAAAACTCCTAACAACGAAGGCTCCAAATCATTTGTTATCGTATGAAATGATATGTAATATCTTTGTTTACCAGTTATAATTATATCAATAAAGATAATATTATTTATTATGAATTGTATTTTTTTCATAAAACAAAGTGAAAAGGAACTACGTGCACAAGAGTGTGATAAGATCACAAACTCACTCATTAAAAGGAAGGTCAAGCATAAATATCAGAAGAAGTGCAAAATAACTATACAAGTATAAAAATTTTGTTTAAATTTTAAGTTTATTTATTTATTTAGTACTAACTAATAACATTAACATTGAACATTGGTTTTGTTTTTTAAATTTTAGAATAAGATGCAAGAGTTGCCGCATCAATGTCTCAGGGGAATGAGGCAAATGTAGAAGACATTTTCTATGCTTGGTGCACAATCTAGATATATCAAATGTCTTGGGTTTGACCCTAAGCCAAATATGTTATCCTCGTTAAGATCAACATATGTCAATATCTTGACGAGGAAAACAAGTCGCTTAAGATTAAATTACAACTTATTGAAAAAAAGTTGGCTAAGCTTGAAAAACACCTTAAAAAATTACTTGGCCTAGATTATGAAAGCAATGAAGATGAAGATGAATGGTATTAATTACATCTCTTATACTTTTTTCGTTTAATTCCTATTTTATTATAATTTAAATTTAATACTTTTTCTCGAACTACAGATTTGAAGAGGATGCAACATGGCTGAGTGATTTGTATTATATCCTATAAACTAATCTTTGTATTTATTATTTTGTACATAAGTATTGTTGAATTTATAATTAAAATCTTGTATATGAACAAATTTAATGATATTTTATTTCTATATATAATGTTTTAAATTATCAATTATTTTTATATTTTTGTATAATAAATTAACAAAAAATCTAAATATTATGTACAATAATATGGATTAAAAATGTAACAAATAATTATAATTCAACATGGTACAACATTTCATTAAAATGCATATTAAAATTTTGATTTCATTTTACAAAATGTAGCTAAACACATTTAGCTACATTTTCAAAAACGTAAGTAAACCTTTTTGGCTACGTTTTTAGAAGTGTAATTAAAAATATTTAACTACATTTTCAGAAATGTAGCTAAAATTATTTAGCTGTGTTCCTGGAATTGTGGTTAAAAACTTTTGGCTATTTTTCAAAAAACGTAGCTAATAGTAAAGTAACCAAAAGTTTTTAACTATGAAAACTAAAAAGTAACCAAAAGTTTTTAAATATGAAATCTAATTGTAGTCAAAAGTTATTGGCAACGATTTTTCAAAATATTGTTAATAGTTTTTATTATGAAAATAAAGCGTAAGTAAAAACTATTAGCGTCAATTAGCAAAAAAATGTCACCTATAATATTCAACTACGAGATTTGGCAACGTTTTCAATGACGAATGTTAACAATGATTTTAGCTACAATTTTTTGACCAAATATTCTTTTTGTTGTAGTGCATGTGAAAATTGACACCTCTTCCTCATTTTTGAGAATAAACATCTAATGCGATGCATCAAATTTGCAAGTTTGACTGAATAATCAGATATTGATACTATTAAATTGTTTCCAATATTTTGGTGTCTAAAACTTTTACAAGAATAAAATACTAGTGAATGTCCGACATTTGGTATCTGAAACTTTTTGAGAGAATAAAAATGGAAGCATGGCACCAGACCAGAGAGATTCGCTTATCTGGGGCATACTAAATGAACATAATGATGAATTGTTCTTTTATAAAGAAATTAATCGCAAAAAAAATTCTTAACTTTCTCTAATTTTATAATGCTAACCCAAAATTTAAAAATTGAGACTAAAATATTTAACTTACTATTGTTAACAAAAATAATTCAATATTAAGTTTTTGGTTAATATAAATAATGTGATGAACCACATTAGGTTAGTATTTTTACCATGTGATTGTCATATATTGTATTTTTGTCACGTATGAATATTATTATTTAAAAAACTAAAAATATTTATTGTAGGGTTTTAAATATTTTAAATATATTAAATAATAAAATTTATACATGAAAAATACAATATGTGGCAAAAAAATACTAATCCATTCATATTAACTTAAAAAAATATAAACTTTATTCAACTTTCTATTTTTGACAAAAATAGTTAGACGTTAACGTGATAAATTATATCAAATTAGTATTTTTACCACGTGACTGTCATATATTATATTTTTGTCATATATGAATGTTATTATTTAAAAATTAAAATATTTATTTTAGGGTTTTATTTTTAATTTATTAAATAATAACAAATATACGTGATAAAAATATAATATGTAAGAGAAAATACTAATCCATTCACATTATCAGAAAACTTAACGTCAATAATATTTTTGCTAAAATTTGAAAAATGAAGCATTTTAAAGTTGAGACTAATATTATAAATTTGAGTAAATTTTGAGATTTTTTATAATTAAACATATAAATTATATTTTGATATTTTATCCATCAAGATGTTATAAAGATCAGCAATATGATCATTAATAGAAAGAACTAGCACTCAAGACTGTTGTAAAGCATGAGGCAGCGGTAGATATATTGAGAGATTCGTTCCACTTTTTTCATATTGCTTACACTTATAAAGAATAAACAGAACTTACAAAATTATTACAGACAAATGGCAAAGAAGATTTGTTCGTTCTTTTGAAAGATTTTATTCCGTAAACATCTCCCACGAAGAATCTATCAAACAGGAATAGATCCTTTTACAGTCTTCAAGAACAGACTTTCAAAATCATGAATTGAGAACCACATGATTGGCATGATTTCACACTAACATCACTGATAATAGTATCAATGACCTCTAGCATTAATCATATGACAGTTCCCTGCACTTAAAGGAGATTGGTGTGATGTCTCAAAAAAACATTATGTCTGGTCGGATCGGTCGTACTAGGCTCAGGTCTAACTCTAGGATGACGTGTGGGCCGATCGGTCCATTCTCAAGATGTCGAGTTAAAACACAACAGAACTAGTTGATGTTGGATAAAACACGTCAGGTACTTACTATATAAGTTCATTATCTCATCACGATGCAGGTACGTCTCTAATAATTCTGATAACCACTGTTATTGGAGAAAAAACCTAGCACAGAAAACTGACTTAAGCATCAGAGGGGCAATCCGGCGATCCACCCCCGGTGTGTCTTTATTGTTTTTGCAGATTTCTCCCGGTTGAAGCTAATCGAAATCATGGATCCAAACAACGACGTCCAGCTCCGACAAAATCAGACTGAACCAATGTCTTAGACACATCTTGTGTGGGTAAGAACAAGAAGGTTTTGTTTTTTGTTTTAACAAGATCGTTATTGAAGCAATCATGGTGATGGATTCTTTCCAATGTTCGTGGTGAATTAGCTGTAAATGTCTCCAACAAAAGCCAGATATGCATTATCCAAATTGAATAATTAACATAATCTATAAAGTAACCATATACCTCTGATAATCACTTCCACTTTGGTTTCGATCTATATGGTTTGTCTACTACACTTGTTGAGAATGATGCGACCCAAAAGAGTTCCCAATTCGTGCTGGTTTACTTATCATTTAGATTCGCAATTTGCAATTTTCAACGAATCTTTTGGGATATTTTTAATTTAAAAATTTTTCATTGGTTCCCAAAAAATATGGATGTGATTGTCAATTGTCTTTGAGAAGGATTTTTTTTATATTTTTCACTAAAGCAGAAGGAATCATTTCTAAAATGACGAGTATAGACTATAGAGGAATATGAATATGGCACTAGCCGACTTTTACTTTTCCAAAAGAAGCCACTCTCTTGATTTTGATGTTGAGATGAAGCTTGTGCGTGAAAAAAGTTAAAAATATTTAGCATTTCAATTAAATAATGCGATTTCTGTTTAATGCAAAGATAATTAGATAAACTTATTAACTTAACAAATTGAATACCTTATCTTTATTGAGAAAATATCAATAATTGAAAATTTTAACCGTTTAGAGCCTTTAAAATTTTGATCTTTCAAAATTTTTAGTTCGGTTTTTAATTTTTCGGATCGATTTATTTTAATAACTGTTGTTGTTAAAAATTAATTAAATAATTAATTAATTTTTAAAATTTTATTAATTAATAAATTCTTATAAATTAAACTATAATTAATTAATTAATTTAAATTTAACAATCTTTTTTTGTTAAACTTCAAATTTTTCAATAAGTAAGACAATCTCTTTCGATTATATTTTAAAGTCTTTAATTTATTTAATTTTTAGTCTAATTTTAGATTATATTTTAATTTCGATTATATTTTAAAGTCTAATACTTTTTATTTCTTTTAAACTTTAAATTCAGTTTAACTTTCGGTTTAATTTTTAAAATATTACAAAATATCATTCTTTAATTTTCTATAAAGAAATCTCACTAATAATCATTTTTGTAAGATTGACTAAAAACTTATTAAAATCAAATATGTGATTCGAAATATTAAGATTTAAAATAGTAATAAATTCGATATCACTCATCTGAAATATTTTAAAATTGAACCATATTTCGAATCATATCAAGTGGTATGATGGGTTTTGAACAGTTCTTCTTCACTCTTTGTCTTTTTAGTTTATTATAACGGAAGTGCACCTCCAGACCCACCAAATTGTAAGTGCGAAAAGAGCAATTCACTCTCAGTAGGTTATGACCAATACTGAGCGCATGCACTCGTGGTTGGCGAGACATTAACAGGCACTATCTTCAGTTCATCTCCTCACCTCTATATTAAGATCCCTGATCATATCACATAATTCAAGTCTGCAATTAATGATCATCATTCTGATCCATAATTGTTAAAACTAGCTAGCTACCTACCTAATTTCAACGGATTAAAAGCCATGAAGAGTTTCAATATGACCAACATTAAAACATCTTCTGATGGAGCATGGCAAGGTGATAATCCTCTCAATTATGCCTTCCCATTGTTAGTAGCACAAACCACTGTAGTTCTAATCACCAGCCGCTTCATTGCTTATCTTCTCAAGCCTCTGCGCCAGCCCAGAGTCATTGCTGAGATACTCGTATGCTTGCTAAACCTGTTCTTTAGCTAAT
>JANIJH010000004.1:60604838-60620339 GCA_024520975.1 Erythroxylum areolatum | reverse complement strand
TTCGGAGCAGGGGTCTCGGTCTTTCTTCGTAAAGCTGTTCATGGAGAGGAAAAGGTAGGGTATGGCCAGTACCTCATGTTTATGGGAGTCTCTCTCTCAATCACAGCTTTTCCCGTTCTCGCACGCATTTTGGCAGAACTCAAACTCTTAACCACACAAATGGGCCAAACCGCTATGGCGGCTGCTGCTTTCAACGATGTCGCTGCTTGGATTCTACTTGCTCTGGCCGTGGCCATTGCCGGAGACGCCAAGAGACCGCTGACCTCCATCTGGGTTCTCATCTCCGGGGTCGTTTTCGTAGCTTTCATGCTATTTTTGGTCCGACCAACCATGAAATGGGTTGCACGAAGGTCGCAGCACGATTTCGTTGATGAGGTATATATATGTGTTACTCTAGCCGGAGTGTTGATATCTGGCTTCATGACTGATCTTATAGGAATTCATTCCATCTTCGGTGCTTTTGTCTTTGGTCTAACAATACCTAAAGGTGGAGAATTTGCTGCGAAGCTGATCAAGAGGATTGAAGATTTTGTGTCATGCTTGCTTCTTCCACTCTATTTTGCGTCTAGTGGGCTCAAAACGGACGTGGCCAAAATCCGGGGAGTAGAGGCCTGGGGACTATTAATCCTGGTTATATCGACCGCATGTGCCGGTAAGATCTTGGGGACGTTCGTGGTGGCGATGCTGTGTATGATTCCCGCGAGAGAATCATTGGCACTTGGGGTATTGATGAACACCAAAGGCCTCGTAGAGCTTATTGTTCTGAATATTGGAAAGGAGAAGAAGGTCAGTATCAAAATAATTATAATACAATCGTAATGTTTTTTTTTTTAAACTTGGTAATTATTTTTAATTCTCAAAAAATGAATATTATTTTATAAAATATTTTAATTTAGTAATAAAATTACTAATGTTCATTAAATAATAATATGTAATTAGTCCCTTTTTAATAACTGAATATCATAAATTATAAATCAAATATAAACACTTTTAATAACATCCACATTTGAGATTCTCTCTACTTTTATGATGTCCATCCTTTGGATCATTAGAGAGAGTGAGACATCCTCTAAACTCATATCTAATGGTTAAAATAATGTTATTTTTGAAATTTAAAGAATTAGACAGAGCAAAATTAGATTAAAAATCTGAACTCACTTTTTATAAACACAAATCTAACAGTAGCTTTGATAGCCTTTCACAAATTGTTATTAAAAACCAATTTCATGGTTATTATTTAGTAACTTTAGTATTTATTATAATTAAATAAAGAAATTATAATTTTATAAAAATGATAATTTTATTATTTATAGTATTTATGAACAATAATATTCATTGATTATCGTTTAAAAACTAAAAATATTTTAATTATTTTTATTTAATTTTCTTACTATTTAAAATTACTTAAAATTTACTTTGCGATGCTAAATCTTTTATATAAATTTTTTATTAAATATTAGAGGATTATTTTAACAAAAAATTGTGACTTAAATGCAAAATATGTCATATACATAATGATCAATCATACAATATTTTTTATTAAAAAAATATAAGTTAGTCTTCAAATATTTCTAAATAATAAAAAATGAATTTGGTATCTTTTACCCTTAAAATTTTATCTAACATAATGTAATGTATTCTTGGAAAAAAAATATTCATTAAATTTAGTGACAATTAATATTACATAATAAAAATAAAATTTCTTTATTTCACAGAGTAATGATATAACTGTAATCATTCATACATTCTTATTTTTAGTGCATATATCTCATAAAAATTTCTAATATATTAGCATTAAAAAGCTAATCGGATGAGAATATTGCACAAAATGCAACATTTTACTTTTCATATTGAATCAGAATAAGGAGTAATCACAACAAATACAAGAATGATGTATGAACTTGTTTTGACTTTTTCAGTCATTTCTAGATACAATTTTTAAATATTGAATCTTTATGGTAAGTCCTTGAGACTACATCCAATTCAAATTAGAATTAAAATTGATATTAGAATTTAATCATGTAATTGTTCTTTCACTCTTACAATTATAGTAATTGTTTAATTATATTAGTATCAAAACTTGCAATTTTTAATATATTATGTTCATATTTTAAATGGAAAGCAAATTAACTATAGGGTTTCATGTCACAAGCTTAGGTCCTTAACGACGAGACGTTTGCTATATTAGTGCTCATGGCACTCTTCACCACCTTCATGACAACACCAACGGTGCTGGTCATATGTAAGCCCTTACGTCGCGTTGCCTCTCAGGCTAGACGACTCAGCCATCAACAATCAGTGCCCGAAAGCTCAAAGGAGGAGTTCCAAATCCTGGCATGTGTCCACGGACCTCGAAGTGTACCGGCAATCATTAACCTCATCGAGTCGACGAGAAGTATTACCAAGCCACAGCTTAGACTTTGCGTTATGCACCTCGTCGAACTCACCGACCGTTCCTCCTCTATAATGATGGTTCAACGAGCTCGGAGGAATGGCGTCCCTTTCATTAACAACTTCTCTCATGGTACTTCAAAGGATAAAATAGTCACCGCATTTCAGACGTACGCACACGTAAGCCGACTAACAGTTCACCATTCAACGGCAATCTCAGCGTTGGCGATAATGCACGAGGACATTTGCCAGGTTGCAGAAGATAAGAAGGTGGAGATGATCATCTTGCCATTCCACAAGCAGTGGATGGGAGAAGGTGATGATGCTATAGAGAATGTTGGACATGGCTGGAGAGGGGTGAATCAGATGGTCCTTGAAACGGCACCTTGTACGGTGGCTGTACTCGTTGATAGAGGTTTTGGTGGATCAGACATTGGGGGAGGAGCAACCATGACAATTACAAGGAAAAGGGTTTGTATTTTGTTCCTCGGTGGAGCTGATGATCGTGGGGCTTTGGAGCTTGGAAGTGTAATGGCAGAGCATCCAACAGTTAGTGTGACAGTCATGAGATTCCTAGTCACAGATCAGTCAGGAACTACAGTCTTCTCTAATAGTAATAGTTTCTCTGATACCCTAGAGAAGAACAAAAGTGAAAAGGTAACACTTCAAACTCTTTATAATCTATGACGTAGACAACTGTTGTTTCTGATGGGTCTGTACGATTTTACAGGAAATGGATGAAGCAGCTCTGGAAGATTTCAAAAGAAAGTGGAATGAATCAGTGGAATACGTAGAGAAGGAAGTGAGAAGCATAACAGAAGAAGTGATAACTATAGGACAAAGCAGGGGTTTTGAGCTAATAGTTGTAGGGAAGGGAAGTTGCGTAGCAGATCATCAGATGGAACACTCTGAATTAGGCCTCATCGGAGACATCTTAGCTTCATCGGAACATTGCATTATACCCTCAGCTCTTGTGATCCGACAAGGCAAGCCAACAAAACCACTGTCTCAAAATTCGCTAAGGGCGAGGAAGCCATGCGCGTTGACTCCGTCATAACAGAACAAGCCACCAGACATGCTTCGCAACTATTAAAAAAATGATATATAATTTAGGTTTTTTTTTTTTTTT
Source organism: Erythroxylum areolatum (assembly GCA_024520975.1). NCBI lineage: Eukaryota > Viridiplantae > Streptophyta > Magnoliopsida > Malpighiales > Erythroxylaceae > Erythroxylum > Erythroxylum areolatum. The sequence goes on along the minus strand of JANIJH010000004.1, from coordinate 60,616,819 downwards.
TACAGTGCAACTTCAACTCCAGGTTTCATATGTAGCCATATACCTCCTTTGTTATAACTCCACCAATAAGGAAATAGTAATACATGAAAGTAGACCATATGAAATCGCCAAAGTCCTTAGATTGACTTATGCTTATGTTTTGGTAGATACATTGTTCAGGCAGTTTAGTTCCACATACCAAGGGTAACAGGCAATGTTTATAACTGCTCCTGGGGATTTGGACTTTAATGTAATTATGTCTAACCAAATGAAGCTTGCTTCTAACCCAAAATGGCACAAACTACATTGACATGATTCCGAGCAAATTTAGATTTCAATTTGGAGTACGAGATTTATGTGATTCAATTCAATTTTAATTATAGACCTTCCTATTGAAAAATTGGATGAGATTCGATCTTGACTGCAACAGAATAATTATGAAACTTTTTAATATTTTTATTTCCATAAAATCAAGATTATTTTAATTCTATAGAATGATTAATGCATAAATCGTAATAAAGCATGAATCTTAATTCGTACATTATTATAAAACTTGGTCATATTTTTGTCACATACTTCGAAATATTTTCAAAACTAATTCATTTTAACCACCGTAGCCTTACAAGTGTCTGGCCTCTAACAATGTCCTCATAACAAGTTGAAAGAACCCTTTAACTCTTACAGAGAAGGTTTAATAAGAAGTACTAGTTCCATTGGAGTTTAAACCTATTTATAATAAGTTTTGGACAATTTTTATGAAAAAATGAAAATAATTATAATTATAGTTAAAACTATATTTACATTACAATGAATTCAATGCATTAAGCCTACTATCATATTACAATATAACCAAAAAAACTCTCTAAGTAAGGCAGTTTAATTGCCTGCAAGATAGACAACATGAAAAAACAATTATAGGCACCACTTATGTTTCATTTCCATGAAAAAGCTCATTCACCATCTCTTATTTATGAGGGTCATTTAACCCCTCTAATGTTCCACACGAAGATTGCCTTATTTAGGGAAAGCCCCCAAGTATTTGAGATTTTTGCTTTCTCTTTTTTGCTGATTTCCTTTTTGCAGTTTTGAAATGCACAAAAAAAATCTCATGGGATGTCAAGAACTTAGGCTGCAGCTAACGAAGAATTGCAATCCTCTACTTGTTCTTCATTCTGAGGGATGATATCCCCTATCCCCTGACTTGCCACATAGTCATCACTGAAGTTTATCATTGTTGTTTGTTGTGCATACTCCATCCTAGCCTTAGAGGTCTTGACAACATCATTCTCAATTTTTCCAATAGTTGTTAATAAAGTCAACATGTTGGCCCAATCCATCTAACAATGTTCCAAATGCTGGGAGGTAAAGTCATTTGCTCCACTGTCTAGACTCGTCACATTGTTTGCACTGGAGTTATCAATAGTTATCTATTCTATATGTGCAAGTTAAGCCAGAGATACTTTAGCAGTAACAATTTCAGTTATCTCAACACGCTCTAAAGGATTCTTCATCTAAGCACAATCCATCTGACAATTTCCCTGTGGCTGGGAAGTATTTGTAACAACATTTCCAATCCTCAAACTAACTAATTGCTTACCATTATCTACAACCTAAGCCATTTTATCAGCAGGAACTTATAGGTTGACTACACCATCATTATCAACATCCACAACAACATTAAGTACATCCACAACAACATCACTAGTATTTTCATCCTCAACACTACGACTATCTTTAACAACCTTAACAGAGGCTGTATTAGAAACGAAACCAGTAACATCAACCCTTGCACATTCAATAATATGGTTGTCCAACTCAATTTTTTGCAATTCCTAAGAAATAGAAAAAGTTTGCTCTAGTTCCGTATCAGTCAGATCCTCAACAACATAAGGAGTTTGCTTATTAGGCTACTCCATTATATCCTTATGCTGCAATTCCACTTAGTAAATGTTGGTTAAGTTCTCCAGTTCCTTCTCTGCTTCCCCAGAAGTTTTCTCACATTCTATTGACCCCATTAACTCCTCATGATTGCCAATTATAAACATATGTCCTATCAGTTTCTAGTGTTTTTTTCACTTCATGTGGCTTCCACGAGTAAGAGATAGTCACATTGTATGTTATCAACTCTCCACTCTCATCTAATTTCCAAATTGGTAAATGGTGCAAAGAGGAAAGTCTCTTCTCACTTCAATACAGAGCTTAGCGAAACAAGCTCTATCCATTCTAACCGTCTGGGCATCCATGTTTATGGGTTTGCCCAGAGAACTTGCAAGGTAGCTAAACCCATTCACAGTCCAGAACTCAAGTGGAATATTATGAAATTGAACCCATAACGGAATTGTTTGAATGTTACCAAAATGAAACTCTATACCTGGCCTTCATCGTTGGATGAACATAGGCTGGCTAGCATTAGTGTTGAACTTGAAGATAAAAGAATTATTTTCCCTGAACACCACTTTCTCTAATCCTTTCTTCCTCCACTGAGCCATGGCCCAAGCTTACACCATCAGAAAAGCCAGTTTCTTGTTCCAAAAAATGACAACTAGCATCAATCAGGGTCGTTCCTATCATTTTAGAGGTCCTGGGCGAAATAAAAAAGAACCCCAATAAATCAACAATATACAAACATGTAAACTTAAAGTTTTTACATGTTTGTATGAAACATAAATGACTCGATTTATGAAAAACAATTTCTCCATATATTTCTAGATGCAAAATCATTAATAATATTATCAAGATCAATATTATCTAACATATCCTTCTCAATACATAACATGGCTAAACCATTTAACCGTTCTTATGATATTGATGACCTCAAGTAGGTTTTCAATAATTTTAACTTTGAAAAACTTCTCTCAGCTGATACTACAGTCACATGTATAATCAATAGAATTCGATAAGCAATTAAAACATTTGGATAACAATCTAAAGCTTTAACAAATTCTAAAATTTCAACTGATGACATTAACTCATTTGGCAAAATCATCTGCAACACTTTTAATTCAAAAAAAGATCATCTAAATCTACATCTGACACATTATCATGAGAAAAAGTCGTCGTAAAATTAGTGCAACATTCTCTTAATTTATTATCATCTAATGACCTCAACTTCTTTAAATCAAATAAGAATTCAAAAATGTTATCAAATTTTTATTAATATTCAAATATATTCTTCAACGAAGCAATTGCCATATCCACAACAATTGATAGAATCATAACATGTTTAATCGAATCATAATTCATAAGTATTTTTATAATAAAGGAAACCATTTATGTAGTCTTTAAATTGAGTAACTTAAATTACTTGATTTAGTCATATTATCACTAAACTTATGTGAACTCTACAAGAACACAAATCCAACAATTATTACATTACTTGTGTCAAAGTATAATGAAAATTACAATTACAAAAATTAAATTATTTATTAATATTAAATTATTTTTATAAATAATAAGTAATCTAAAAATAAAAAAGGAAAAACACAAATAAATACAATATCATTTAATATTAATGTTATGATTTAAGCTAATATAATGTCCAAGTTAATGACAAATTACAAATTAATGATCGCGTATTCAAATATTTAACAAGCTTAAAATAAATTAAAAAATAAGAAACTTTAGTTTAACTTTATATTATACTCAAAACTTAGAAGACAAAATCATAAAAAAAAATTTGCTGCCAATTTTTAAGTTGGAATATCTTAGATGCATATATTGATGAAAATAAAAAAAATTTAGAGGGTAAAAATACACCTAAATTCTTCAAACTATTTATAACTACCAAAAGTTAACGTTAACTTTAAAATTTAATGTTAACTTATGATAACGTTATTAGTTAGTTAACGTTACAATTCAAAATGAGTTGTAAATTTGTAATAATGCAAAGGAGGACATGGCTTCCAAGAGGGGGCCCTTTCGTATTAACTAAAGTAAAATATTAACTGAAGAATATATTTGTTCAAGAAAATAACGAAGGAGAAGCAATACAGGTTGTCATGCAAATCCAATCCAAGAGGGGGGGCCTTTTATTGATGGGCCTTGAGTAGGTGCCCTGCCTGCCCCTGCCCAGGGTCGACACTGGTGTCAATGCCCATATCGATGCTCCCATTTTGAGGAGTTACACAGGAGGCGTTAGAATGCCATGTTCATGACATTCTGGAAATGTCTTAACTCTCCCCTCTTGTACTGAATCTATGGGCGAGATTCCTAGGCTCCAACCGATGGTTTTAAATTAGGACGAAGGGATTTCTCATTCTGCAAAGAGGGATGGATAGCAAATTGTCAGCGGATATGAGGGAGGTGGGGCTCCCCCAATGTCCATTCGCAGGGCCTAAGAAGGCCTTCTGAAGAAGGAAAAAGCAGAGGCTAAGTAAAGCTGAAGTTCTTAAGATCTGGATCTGGTCACTTCAAATTTGGAAAGACACAAAGTGGGTTTGCTCCCCCTCACACCGTTGTCACTCCCAGATGCACGCCTCTCGTTGGAGCACCTTTTGTTTTTTTATTGATTCTAGAAATATTGATGGTTGGGTCTTCTTCTTCGGTGGTGGCTTGGTCTTCTCTCTTTACACTTCAGTTTTGTCTTCTTCTTGGATCATACGATGGTGGCTATCTATGGACTGTGAGAGATTGAGAGGTCCACCCATCTCCTTGCTCTCAATTCCCCAATGCCACGCTTCCTTTAGCTACTTCTTGCTTGGTATGACGTCACAACCGCAAGCTTGGCTCCCAGTCTCTCTTCGCATCTGACACCCTTGTTGCTCCTTATTGGCAGGTGTTTTGGTAATTGGACTCGATGGGGTTTTTGTACAACAAGAACAAGATTAAAATAAGAGCGTGATACCAGTCTCTGGCAAAGAGAGGACGGATAAGATGTTGTATATTTCCACCATAGCTCACCTTACAACTCAACTTGAAACATCTGTAGTTGAATTAAATGGTCATTAGTTTGGAAAATTTTAGTAATTTAATTGAAATTAAATTTGATTAGAATTACAAATAATTCTAATTAAATACCATTTATACTCAAATAAGATCCAATACCTCATACTGATCCTTATTTATTAAATATCTCATATTTAAGTATAAAGCTTCTCAAACTTTACAATCAAGTCCAACTTAATTAAAATATCTTTGCTCTCTTCAATATGTTCTTTATGTAAGACTCATTAGGTTCCTAAATTTGTTGGCAATGCAAATTATAATTATAATTCATAATTAGAATTAGATAAATTAGAACTCCTCTAGTTAATCTTTAATTCTCTAATTAAACAATTTATAATCATAGATCAAGATTAACATCTAGCAATGCATCATGACTACCCAAATATTTAGAAATTTCAAAGTGATTTTGACTAATCTTTCCATGCATGACTTTTTTGTATAATCAAATCCTTTTATCATACAATGTTTCCATTAGACATCAAGCATAGAATTAATGTCTACTATATTTTGTATCCAATCATATTAGTTCTTCATCATTAGCTATTGATTCAATTAATGACATTTGTAAACTATTTACAAAACATCATTTCACTTTGGCCAAGAATTTCCCAAATCAATACTAATCGAGAACAATATAGCATTCTCCTTAATTACTTTAGGGTGATAAATCCTATCTTGATCACTCAATTACCTCCATATAATTCATGCTACATCTAATGACTATCGACTGAACAACCTATGATTAGAATAGGATATAAATATTCAAAAACATAGCAATCCCTATACAAGATAACTTTGGAGATCTGAAGTCAAATAATCATTTATACAATCATCATAATGAGAATTTCCATAAATATATAAGTATTGTTTCAAATGGATTTCTCCTATTGGGTTTGTTCAATGAGCTTGTTCTTTAACAAGCACCCACACGTTAATTTAAATATCTTCATACTTCAATCTATGAGATCGACTACTTCCTTCATAAGGAAAAATATAACTTGTGCTAGCATTTTTACATTCTATTAATATTTAGTCTTAATAAAATAATGACTAGAAATAATTTAGGAATGATACATAAATGCAATATGAAACTCAGAATTATAATCTAATTATAATTTCATTTGCAATATTTAATTATCCTATGGAGTTTATTATATACATCTAAACATGTACAAGATAAAGAATGTCTTTAACTAATTGTCACTAAATTATAGCCAAACCGATTGATTGTAGGGTATAAACTAACAATCTTCCAATTGCACTAAGTCAATCGTTTAAGTATGGTATATCATATCATCATATGATGATTATGTTACTGTTAGGACAATAGTTTAATGAGAGAATTCTACAAGATTCTCGATTGTGAGCACTTGCTTAAATTATGCAACTTTCATTTTAATTACCATCATCATTAAGAAAATTTTTCCTGAATACATACTTGATTCTTTGATGAGATCTTATATTCTTTTACGTGTCTAATGGCTCTAATGTTCTACAGTACATTACTGTCTTGAACAATGTAAGGAACTATATCATGTTTATTAAAAAACATGTTAATCCAATTAATCATTTCTACTACATAAAAAAATGTATTATGGCCTAATTAGCGACTATTGCTACATTAGAACCCTTCCAATTTTAAAATGATATTATAAGTAAACTAATCCTTAACTTTGATTTATTTATAAAGTAAATATCCTTGTCTCCTTGAACTCAAATATCAACTTATACATAGAATAATGAATATCTATAATACTTCATAAGTATCTAATATCTCAAATACTAAACACCTTTAGTACATTATCTATGTACTTGGACTTAGAATAGGTAAAAAAATTCCAACATATCTCTACATATGTAATTTTTAGAATTAAGATGTTACCTTTTCATAACTAACAAGAGTTATTCTTGAGTAATTATATTTTCAATAATTGAAAATTAAAATTTTTGTTCTTTATGAGTAATATGTTGTCCATATACTCCTACTGAAAAGGACAAGTATACTCCTACGAATCTTCTTATAGACATGATAAATTCACAATTATCTCAAAAACAAACTATTTGAATTCATCACGAAAGTGCATCTTTCAACATCTCTTAGCCTTTCACTAGATCTAGTTAGATTTATTGTCATGAAATTTGAACCTTTTAAATTTCATCATACCACATTGCTTATCTTCAGAATCATTCTCATATAAGTATCTATTGAAACCAATAATTTGTTCAACAGGTATGTAAGATTATATCTAACCTTTTGGATATCTCATAATCTTTTATTATCCAATTTAGTTCTAAACTTAATGTATTCTTCAACCAAACATCATATCCTTGAATCATTAACTTTGACTCCTTCAAAGACTTAGAATTTCATATCTAATATGAAATCTTACTAATTTATTTAATTGGAATTATTAAAGGTAAGTCATTGTACTAGGCATCATTATAAAAGAAATACTATTGCATTATACAATTTTATGTGAGACTCATTAGGTTCTCAAATATGTTTGTAATGATTATAAATTATAATTATAAGTCATAATTAGATTTAGATAAATTAAAACTCTTTTTGATTTATCTTTAATTCTCTAATTAAACAATTTATAATAATAGATCAAGATTGGTGTCTAACAACATATCATGACCCAAATATTTATGAATGTCAAAGTAGTTTTGACTAATATTTCTGTGCATGATTTTTTCGTGTAATTCAATCCTTTCATTATACAATGCTCCAATTAGACATAGAGCATGGAATTGTGTACTCTATTTTGAGTTCATTCATATTAGCTCTCTATCATTAGTTATTGATTCAATAATTGACATTTGTAAACTATTTACAAAACATCATTCCACCTTGGAAAAGAATTTCCTGAATCAATACTAATCAAGAATAACATATCATTTTCCCTAATTAATTTAAGGTGATGAATCCTATGTTGCTCACTCAACTCCCTTCATATAGTTCACGCTACATGCAATGACTACCTACTAAATGACCTATGATTATAATAGGTCGTAAGTAGTGTCAAAATATAACAATCCCTATACAAGATAACAAGGAGACCTCAAGTCAAAGGATTACTTATACAATCATCATAATAAGAATTTCTATAGATATACAAGTAATGTTCCTAATAGATTTCTCATATCAAGTCTGTTTAGTGAACTTATTCTTTAGCAAGCACCCATACGTTTGTTTAAATATCTCTATACTTTAGTCTACGAGATCAACAACTTCCTTTATAAGGAAAAATATAACATGTGCTAGCATTTTTACATTTTATTAATGTCTAGCCTTAATAGAACAATGACTAGAAATAATTTAGGGATAATACATAAATGCAATATGAAATGTATAATTATAATCTCATTATAATTTCATTTGCAATGTATAATTATTTTATGGACTTTATCATATAAATCTAAATATGTACAAGATAAAGAATGCCTTTAAATAATTGTCATTAAACTATAAACAAACAAATTGGTTGTGGGGTATAAAATAAAAATATCTTACTTACACTAAGTCAATCGTTTAAGTATTATATACCATATCATCATATGACAATAATGCTACTGTTGAGACAATGGATTAAGAGAGAATTCAACAAGATTCTCTATAGTGAGCACTTACTTAAATCTTACAAATTTCATCTTAATTATCTTCGTAATTAAGAAAATTTGTCTAAATACATACTTAGGTCTTTGATAAGACCTTAGCTCCTTTTGCATACCTAATGGCTCTAATGTTTTACAGTACATTATTGTCTTAAATAATGCAAGGAATTATAAAAAGTTCACTAAAGAACTTATTGATCCAATTAATCATTCCTCTAAATGAAAAATGAAACATGGCTTAATTAGCAACTATTACTAAAATGGAACCTTTCCAATCTTCAAATGATATTGCTCTAAGTAACATAAACCTTAATTAGGAATAACTTATAAAGTAAATATCCTTATCTCCTTGTACTCAAATATTAGCTCATATATAGAATAATGGTTATCTTTAATAATTTATAAGTATCTGATATCTCAAATACTAGACATCTTTAATACATTATCTACGTATAACTTCCAATCTATCTCTATAATTGTAATTCCAGAAAGTAAGATGTTACCTTTTCATATACAACAAGAGTTGTTCTTGGACAATTATATTTTCAACAATTGAAAAGTAAAATTGTTGTTCTTTATAAGCAACATGTCTCCACATACTCCTACTGAAGAGGACAACTATACTCCCACTAACTTTCTTGTAGATATGATAAATTCACATTCGTCTCAAAAATAAACTATTTGAATTTATCATGAAAGTGAATCTTTCAACATCTCATAACCTTCACTAGTTCCATTTAGATTTATTGTCATGAGATTTGAGCCTTTCAAATTTCATCTTACCCTCACTACTTATCTTGAGAACTATTCTCCTATAAGTATAAATTGAAACAAACAATTTGTTTAATAGGTCTGGAAGATTATATCCAACCTTTTAGATATCTTATAAGTTTTTATTATCTAATTTATTTCTAAACTTAGTGGATAATGTATGCTTCAATCAAGCATCACATCTTTGAATCATTAAGTTTGACTCTTTCAAAGACTTAGCATTTCATACCTAATATGAAGTCTTACTAATTGATTTATTTGGAACTGTTGAAGTTAAGTCATTGTACTAGGCATCGTTATAGAAGAAATACTATTGCATTATACAATATTATATGAGGCTCATTAGATTCCTAAATATATTAACAATTATTATAAATTATAATTCTAATCCATAATTAAAATTGATAAATTAAAACTCCATTTAATTTATCTTTAATTCTCCATTAAACAACTTATAATCATAGATCAAGATTGCCGTCTAGCAAAGCATTATGACCACTCAAATATTTAGGAAAGTCAAAGCGATTTTCACTAACCTTTCCATGTTTGATTTTTTTTGTATAATTCAATCCTTTCATTATACAATGTTCCGATTAGAAACAGAGCATAGAATTAATGTCTACTCTATTTTTAGTCTAATCATATTAGTTATCCACCATTAGTTATTAATTCAATTAATGACATTTGTAAACTATTTACAAAACATCATTTCACTTTGGCCAAGGACTTCTCGAATCAAAACTAATTGAGAATAATATAACATTCTCCTTAATTACTTTAGGGTGATAAATCTTATCTTGATTACTCAACTACCTTTATATAATTCATGCTATATCTAATGACTATCAATTGAACATCCTATGATTAGAATAGGTCATAATTAGCATCAAAATATAGCAATCCCTATATAAGATAATGTTGGATACCTCAAGTTAAATAATCACTTATACAATCATCATAATGAGAGTTTCCATTGGCAATTAGGCATACAAGTATTGTTCCAAATGGATTTCTCATATTGAATATGTTCAGTAAGCTTGTTTTCTAACAAGCACTCACATGTTTGTGTTAAATTTTGTAAGAATAGGCCCAAATAAATCGAGCATATATAAGCTCAAATGAGACTTCATCCTAAAACTAATTGGTGATAAGAGGAGTAACTCACTAGGCTTATATGCTTGCTTAAGGCCTTATATTCTTTTCATGTGGGACAAACTCCCTCTTATATTCTAACATGCCCCACTCACGTGTAGGTTAATTTAAGGCCCAACACGTGACATAGTTTATCATGTCGAGGTGCTGGCAACTAACCCAAGAGCAACCTGCTCTGATACCACATTAAATTTTGTAAGATTGGGCCCAAATAAATTAAGCACATACAATCCCAAATGAGGTTACGTCCTAAAACAATTGCTAAGAGGAGTAACTCATTAAGCTTATATGCATACTCAAGGTCATATACTCTTTCCATGTTAGACAAACTCCCACTTATATTCCACCACGCCTCCTTCACGTGTGGGATAATTTAATATCCAACACATGACACAGTCTATCGTGTTGAGGTGGTGAAAACTAACCCAAGAGCATCCTGCTCTGATACCAAGCTAAATTTTGTAAAATTGGGCCCAAATAAACAAAGCACATACAAGCCCAAATAAGGTTCCATCCTAAATACCAATTGGTGATAGGAGGAGTAACTCACTAGACTTATATGCATGTTCAAGGCCATATATTTTGATACGAACAAGGCTAAGATAAGGCAACGGGACCCTTTGCATATGCCAGTTGGACTAATAACCTGAGCTCATGCTAAGAGAATTAAGGAGTCGATGGCAAGTTAATTCTGGACATTCAAATGAAGAATTCGAGTGTCAAACTAAAGGAGGAGGTGTTGAAATAACCTAAATTTCGATGTTGCCTTAGGGTTACTTCAAATATTTAACCAAGGATTGCATATGGTGCAACCTCAGGTCATTCTCTTTGAGGAACCAAAAAATGAAATTAATTTCCTAAGTAACTAAATGCAATGCAACCTAAACTATAAAATGGGGTTGATTTGATCAATTACTACTAAAATTTGCAACGAATTAAAATAAACACGAAGGACTTGTTTTTGTTATTTTAAAATTAAAATGAGTGGTATGAAATGATAGTAAGTGAATCGAGTACGAAGAAAAACGCAATTAACTAACAATGATAAACACAACCCTTCAGTTTAACAACACAGGCAATCATTACTCAAAAGATATTGGAGTTAAAGCAAATGAACTAAGAGTTATAATCAAGCTTTTAATATAACAACTGGGCCACCTTAATTTATTACAAAACTATTTTCCAAAATCTCAATCTACTAACTGCCACCAGAATAATAAAATAGAACTAAAGATACTAAAACCAATGCTCAATTTTTACTCAATAATTAAGAAAATAGAATTAATGCCAGTAACAGATATAATGATCAAATAATTCAATTCACTTTGAAAAATCACCAATTTCGCTAAAATCTCAATACAAAGTTTTGACCCAATATAAAATAATAAAATTAAACCCAAAATCAACACAATATCAATTAATAAACAATAATCTAGCCATAGTGTAACATCCCGTCCCCATATTAAGGGTTGTGACCCGAAATTTCAGTACATGCGAGCTCAAAGAGAAATTGAGAT
>JANIJH010000004.1:60584534-60604807 GCA_024520975.1 Erythroxylum areolatum | reverse complement strand
AATGGCATTGTATGATGGAAAAGGGCTTATGCCCTCTTTGATTATTGACTTCCGCATGTGTGTCTGAGAAAAAGAAAAAAAATATTTATCGAATTTTGAATGATTGAGTACTTTAGCACACCACCTCGCGGGGCTTGGACTCGGATATCACCATCGATGTCGGGTTCGGGTCTTGCGGGAGTGGGATGCTACACATAGAATCTTCCAATTCAAAAATATAGTCAATACGCAACTCCAAATAATTAAATAGTTATCCTAAGACCTATGAATCACTAAATAATTAAATGGTTAGAAGATAAATGCAGTTTAAACTCCCCTATAAAAATCCAAACTCTTGCCATTTCCATTGAACCAAAGGATTAGAATGAACTAGCCATAAAAAAACCATTGAAAACACCGTCAACAATAAGATTCGGTGGTCAGTCATAGAAAGTAGGAATGAGAGTTTTCGAATTTGGTGGAGATGAGATTTTCGAATTTGTGGGAGATGAGAACTAGAAAAATGAAAACCAAATACTCAGTCTGTCCTCCTCTTCAACTTTTCCCTCTGTCGACAGCTACTCTGTTGATATAACTATCTTCTTCTCCTTAGCAGACCATGTACACCTCTGTTTTTTTTTCGAACCCTCCAAATCTCTACCTTTCACGCTTTTTTTTCCTTCTCCCAGACGTCGCATGCACACCACATTTGCCTCCACCGCCAACTCCAATGCACAACACGCCCACGCCTGCTATATTCAAAAACCACGCAAACCACGAATGTAGACCATGGCGCCTCTCTAAAGACACACCTTGTAGCTGATTAAACGATTTAATTCATTGTTCTTGTCTAACCTCCACTGTTCACGCACACACACAACACCAAACCATGCACCACGTTGCTGCCTCTCTTTTCTTCTTTGATGTGACAATTTATGTTCCTTGTTCTTGGTCTACCACTTGCGCCGCCTCTTCTGCACCAACGCAACCCACGCTGCCTTGTTTTTCTTCTGTTCTCTCCACGTAGCCCACGCCTCACATGCAGCACACACCAGTCCTTCACCATGCAAAAACACGCCCCTCACCACGCACGCACGCACACAGCCAACACCCCCTTGATGTGACAATTTAATGCATAGTTCTTGGTCTACGGTTACTGTGCACGCACACACCACTTCTGTGCTTTTCTCTTCATGTCCCAGCTCACACACCTCACGTTTCCTTCTTCTAGTTAGTTGTTTTGGTCTGCTATTGTTTTTGCGTTTTCTTCTCCTCTGCTTGCGTTTTGGATTGCTCTTGTCTTATGTTGGGTGTTTCTTCCTTGATTTTGTGGATCACTACTTCTTAATCCTTTTAAAGTCTAATTTCTCCAAGTACCCTATAATAAAAATTACAAATAATGTAGCATGAATTGTCCAAAATCAATTTATCACAATAATTCAAATAATAATCAAATAATTTCATAAAGACTAATTAAAGTGACAAAAACCCATCCAATTGATATGAAAATATATGTAAATAAATGAGTTTGTCAGGTGTCCTATTAAATCAGTTGGACCATTATAGCAAGCGTGGACTAAATGCGAGAATAAATTTGGCAGAGAATCGAGTTCCAAAGGAAAATTATCCTAAAGAATTATTCCTTCTACAATTTTGGCAAAAGAATCGAGCTTCAAAGGAAATTATCCCAAATACTGTTTTTTGAATTAATTTTCCTATTTAGTCTCTAGACCATATTCTTAATTAATTTAGATATTTTACCTTATGTGGCTAGGCATACTCCTATACTCTAAATACCTTTTTTCCATTATAAGGAAGACACTTCTCTTTTGATTATAAATTGAAAACAATTATCTTATGAGTTTGTGAGTTTATCGCTCTCAAGTCTTACATTCAATTTTTGAACACTTCTGAACTTATCAGAGGCATTATCATCCTTCGTGGCGTTTAACTCTCAAGGGTTCTTCAAACCACATCTTTCCGAGTCTAAGGTTTCATATACCTTAAGTTCTCAAGTTGTGTTTTATGGGTTTTATAGATTTCTGATCTATCTACTGGACGTTAGCTTTCTTAGGAATATTAATTCGTTTATTTTTTCACGTCATATTCTTTCTATATGGGACAAACTCTTAGTTATCTTCCAACATGCACACCCCCCCCCCCCCCCCAACACGTGACACAAACTATTGTGTTGAGATGGTGACGACTAACTTAGGAGCAACCAGCTCTGATATCATGTCAACTTTTGTAAGTTTGGACCCAAATAAATCGAGCACATACAAGCCTAAATGAGGTTACATCTTAAAACCAATTGGTGATAGGAGGAGTAACTCGCTAGGCTTCTATACATGCTTAAGGCCATATATTCTTTCCATATGGGACAAACTCTCACTATATTCCAACTGTTTGTTTAAGTATCTCCATACTTTAGTCTATAAAATTAACTACTTCTTTTATAAGAAAAAATATAATATGTGTTAGCCTTTTTATGTTTTGCAAATCTCTGGTCTTAATAAAACAATAACTATGAACAATTTAGGAATGATACATAGATGCAATATAAATCTCACAATTATAATCTCATTATAATTTTATTTGCAATGTATAATTATCTCATAAACCCTATCATATACATCTAATCATGTACAAGATAAATAATGTCTTTAAATAATTGTCACTAAACTACAACCCAACTAATTAATTGGAATACATAAACTAACACTTCCTTGACTTGCAACAAAGTTTTAATCATGGACCAGAGTGATGCAACCGCAATTGTGTTAGTTAATCATGGGCAATAGAGAGATGACTACGACAGACTTGATCTTATCATCAAAATAAGCTTGTACAGGAAAAACATGCATTAAAGCCTCAATTCCAAAAGTAAAATTAATGCTTCGTCAACCATCATACACTATATACAAGAATAGATGCTATACACATCTGGTGTGGGTATGTCCAAGAATTTTTTTTTAACACGATGGTGATTGAAGCAATCACCGTGATGGATTCTTTCCATTGTTGGTGGTGAATTAGGTGTAAATGCTTCCAATAAAAGCCAGACATCATTCTCCAAATTGAATAAATAACACGATCTATAAAGTAACCGGCCTAGCAGCCACGATAAACCTCTGATGATCACTTCCACTTTGGTTTCGATCTATACAGTTTGTGTTACACTTAGAGAGTGATGCGACCCAAAAAAGTTCCCAATTCTGGCTGATTTACTTATCATTGAGCCTCACCATTTGCAAGGGTCAACGAATCCTATTTTTAAAAAATTTCATTAGTTCAGAAAAAAAAAATGCATGTGATTGTCAATTGTACCTTTAAGAAGGATTTTTTATTTTTCACAGAAGAAGACGAGTATAGAAAGAATAAAAATATTGATGGCACTAGCCGACCTTTACTTTTCCAAAAGGAGCCACTTCTTGATTATGATATTGAGATGAAGCTTGTGCGTGAAAAAGGTTCAAAATATTTAACATTTCAACTGAACAATGGGATTTCTCTTTACTGCAAGGTAAACTTATTAACTTAATAAATTGAATACGTTATGCACAAAATATCACTCTTCAATTTTCCATAAAAATCATCTCAATAATAATCATTTCTGTAAGATTGTCAAAAAATTTTGATAGTAAATGTGATTTGAAATATTAAGATTCAAAATAGTAATAAATTTGATATCACTCATTGAAATATTTTAAAATCGGATCATATTTTGAATCAAATCAAGTGATGTGATCAATTTGGAATAGTTCTACTTTTTCAGTATATGTTTTTTTTATGGCATGTTTGTTTTCATTTATGTTTTTACTTTTATTTTTTCAAATTTAGTAATGTTTATTTGAATTTTTGTTTTTAGTTTTAGCTTTGGTTTCTTTCAATTTTTAAAATTTATCAAAACCACAAAAAAATTATTGTTGTTTTCTTTTTCTGTTTTTTTCATAATTTGATTTACTATCAACTAAATATATATTATTTAATTAGTAATTATTAATAAGAATTTATGAATAATTTAATTTTATATTATAGTTAATTAATTGAAGTTATGAATGATTTAAGTTAATGTAATTTAATTTTGTAATTTTGTAATTAAATTAAAATTAATTATTATTAAATAATTAAATTTAAAGTATCCTCAAAATATATAAATTTTAAATAAAATTTTGATTTAAAAACTAAAATATATTTAAAATAAATATTAATTTATAAATAGATTTACATTTTTAAATTATTTATTTTAATATAATAAATAATTTTTATTAATAATTTATTGACAAATATTATATGAAAGATTAAAATAAATTTAATTATTTAAAAATAACTTATCTTTAAGTTTTATCTAATATGTAATTATCATCAGTAATAAAAATATAATCATAAGTTTTTTATTTCAAATATCCCTACACTTAGTTGTCCTTAAGCAAATCATAATCAAAATCATTAAACTTACAAATAATCACCCCTTATTAACCTTAACGTATCCTTCCACACTTTAAATCATTATATCATATCAATCAAATTAACATATAATTAGATTCAAGTTATCATATAACCAACTTTCGTGAGACAATATCAAAAGCAATCAAATAGATGATACTTTTAAAATCAAAAGTACAATTGTTCACACCTTCACCAAAGATTCACTCAATGCACTAAAAGTGTTTAGAGTGGAAAGTGTAGAAACTCTGAAATTAACACACACAAGGATTTGTAGCCACAAGCTTATGATAAAATCATATCTCCACCACTTATAAGTAAATTAGAAACAAAAATCAAATGATTTTGTTATTGAGGCTTAGGTAAATGTATGATAAGGATAATAAAAAAGGTGACAACATTGAAGGAAATTTACAAAAATAAAATTACATGAACTTAATTCTTCACAACACAGGTCCTTCGCACCTTAATTGCATTGGTTCAATAACTTTAACACTACTTCTTTATTTGATTTTTTTTAGCATTCACCATGTACCAACAATCAAAGAAATATTTGACCTCTTTAAAGTTCTTCAATATAATTAAAGTCTTAAGAAATCAAGTAAATGTAAATCTTTTATCATTTCAATACTTCTAATTTAACAAATATGGTCTTAATATGGTAATAAAAGCAAGTTCTAGAATTATCCAACTATGTATAATAACACACATTAAAGAATAAAAGAGGATAAAATAGCAATGTAATTGTTCTTAAGCTCAAAAGCTCACAAAAAAGGGCCTTATGTGCGTAAATAATATGCAAGTTTCATTCAAATTAATTATCCCAATAATTACTAAAAATATGACTTAAAAAAGCAAGTTTATTATAATTTTCATCCTTTTGCATACTAATTCAATTCAATAATCAATAATAATCGAAAGTAATTTGGACATATTTTAACTAAATCATGATGTCAGTTAATAATAATTAATAAAAAGAGTACAATAAGCTTAAGATATCTCTTCCCTACACTTAAAATTGTACATTGTCCCCTATGCACAATTTTAAGTGTGGGGAAGAGATATCTTAAGCTTATTGTACACAATAAAAGCACAGATAAATAAAATAGTAATAAAAACACAAAAAGTGAGAAAGTTATGACTTAGTACTTCCCTGAATAATAAGATTTAAAATGTTCTGAATTTGACAGAGTCCATCCACAATTATGTAAAACCATCCTTGAAAAAATTTTAAAAAAGGATAAAATAAAATAAGGGAAAATAAAGTAAAAAAATAAAAATAAAAATAACATAAAATATAATAAAATTTCAGTACTAATGTTTTGAAAAAATAAAATAAAAATAACAAAGAAATATACATAAATAATAAGATAAAAAAATAAAAATAAAGCATTCAAACTGTCAGTCCCTCGATGAGTCTGACAAGTCCATCGTCAGAGGATCCTCAAGTCTCGGAGCATCATACTGCTGTAAAGCTGAAGATGATGCAGTCACTCCAGATAGTGGAGGTGGGATGGATATCTCAAGATGTCCTATCATCTGCATTAAAACATCCTCCATCCATCTATCATAGACCTCTCGTCTCTCCATTCGCTTCGTCAGCATTGCTTGTTGGACTCAAATAGTGTACTGGACTCCTATGACTCACCCTATGTGCTTCTCTAGCCGAGTTATCCCCAACATCCAAGTGATGTCCACACCCTAGGAGATCCTACAGTAGCCTCCTCCTGAGCTACTCCTCCCGTCTGAGATGGGAGTAAGGCCTATCTAGGTGTGGCTACTCTGCTATATTGGGGTGATCCCCATTTGTGCCCAAAGTCTCTTACTTGTCTAAAAGTCCAATCAGTTGATAGATATCTCCTATTAGTCCTTGCCTCTGGCGTACCATATGCATTTTCTTTATGATGTCCAAATGTTTAGTAGTCATGATATCGAATAGCCTCATCGGTGGTAACCTCCCAAAGACTCTCATCCAATGATATGAATACTGAACCGACGTTGGTATTGGATTGGGTTCCAGTATTGTACAATACCGATACCAGTCAATAACGAGTATCGTTTTAGGTAATTTTTTAAATTTATAAAATAGTCCCTAAATTTTTTAAAATTTTGCACAATAGTTCATTTGTCATATTGTATTGTATATTTTATAAGTTTACATCAACCATGTCTCGAAAAATTATAATAATAAATAATAACCACAATTAATATGAAATAATATCAATTTTCAGATATTTCACATATAAATAATAATCACAATTAATATAAAAAAGACAATCATCATCATGCAAATATAAAATTAAGAACAATACAAAGTATTTAAAATATTACAATTTTATCATATAATAAATAATAATTACATCAAAATCAAATAAAAAAGAATAATAAATATCCTTAACTCTCAAATTACTACAATTTACGACAAGATTTCGTGTTGAGAAAATAACCAAGTAGAAGTGAAACATGAACAAGAACATTTACAATTACATTGCATGTATAGAATTTAATATATACATCAAATATAAGTAATATTAAAAGAAGAGGAGAAACAAAGACCTTGAACTTCATTCAATCATCTACGGGATGATACCAGCTATAATTACACTAACCACAATTATCATTTGGTACAAAAATTTCATCATTAAGAGGAGCCTCATCATTCAAATTCAATGAACCAAATGATATGTCGATGCTTTCTTATTCAAGATTATCTTCCAAGTCACTTACATATACTAAACTCGGTTCCTCAGAAACCTAATATGCTAAAAGATCGATATTATCAATGCAAATTAGATCTACTGAATTACTTATTCTCTTCAAAGTCCTAGTAAGCAATAAAATTTAATTATTAAAAAATATAAGAAATTATTTCTAAATTAATAATAATAATAACATACATTTCCTGAAGCTTTAAATTATAACAAATGAAGACCAAGTCATTCAATCTCTTTTACTTTCCTTTCTTGGAATGAACGAATTCAAATGTGCTCCAGTTCCTTTCATATCTTATTACACTCACACATTGACTTAAAATTTGAATTGCAAAACTTTGCAATTTTGAAACACCACTTCCAAATTGATCCTATTAAGAAATTGTAAGTCATAAGATAACAAAAGTAGCATTATAAACAAAATAAAGTGATAATTAATTTCAACAAGTAAGAAAAGGGAAAAAGTACCTGGAGAAAGTTTTGTTTTTTGTCGAATAGCAATTGGAATTCTAAAATTCCCAGAAAATCACCTATAAAGCTTTATTTGTGAGCTCAAGATATCTTGCAATATCTCATGGGCAATAATTGTTGTAATAGTGAATAATATTTCTCTATTAACTTCATTATTCTTTGTAAAACCTGATTCGAAATAGACATTAGGATTCAAAAACACTCCAGTTATAAAAAACAAAGAAGAAAGTTGCCTTTCCTACCTGTCATTGATGACTACAAGATAAGGTGTATACAAAAAAGGTCTATTCTTTAGATTGACCTTGATTGCTTCCTTTACCCTCTCCACAGCCATATTATTATTAATTGGCAATGGTATAATTTTATACTCAATACTATTATACTAATTTTAAAAATATAAAACATAATATTATATTAATTAATTATTTACCCAATACTATTACACTAATTTTAAGAATATATAACAAAATAATATATCAATTAATTATTTACTTTAAAGTTTAAATTTTAAATACTAACAATTACATTCATGGTTTTAAGTTGAAACTTGCAACTTTCAATTCTTGCATGCCAATGCATTTCATTTACCAACTTCATCTAAGAACCTAAAATAAATCCCATATAAACAAAACCACAACCAAACCAAAAATAAACCAAACCACTAACTAAATAAAACAAAACTTTTCATTTCACAAGATGCATGGAGGAGAGTGGCATGTAAGAGGTTCAACGGTGGCATGGTCTGTGTGGAGGATGGCTGAAAATGGTACGGTGATGGCCTGGAGGAAGCTAAAAGTGGTGTGGTGGTTCTATTGTCATCGGAGAAGAGAACGTGAGAGAGAGAGAGAGAGAGAGAGAGTGAGAGAGAGACTGGAGGAGAGTGTGTGAGAGAGAGAAAGTGAGAAACAAAAAATCAAAAGAGGTAGCAGTTAAGGGTCGAGGGGAGGGGGTACGTAAAAAATTTTAATTTTTGCTAAAAACTCCCTACAATTTTAAAATTTACGGTAACGGCTGATACCACGCAAAAACTCTGATACTTGCCAGTACCGACGGTCGGTACCATTAATATTGATACCGTTCTATTCTTTTGCGGGTACGGAACGGTATTTAGATCATTGTTCACATCCTCCGTGCTATCCATATAACATATAAACCGGCATAAATTATCTTTATCCTCCTCTTTTCACTCTAACGCTTAAAAAAAATGACCAATGTATACCCTAGGTGAATAGGTGTTCGCTTGCTCATACTTTAGAAATAGAGGACATCCACATCACCGATAACTTCGTGGCTATCATCCCACCCACTCAGTTTATGATTCAGGATTCTATAGAGGTATTTGAGTGTAGGGTGTCAAAGGGTTGACGCTTTAGATTTACTGAGGTCATACTTGTCCTCCATGTTAATGATGCGTCAGAAATGTTAAGGAAACATCTCAAACAAAAATTTTATCTGAAAGGCTATGGATTCTTGTATCCCCACAAACTCTTGTTTGTAAAGTTCCATCATCACTAAGAATTCTAAGTAACTTATCCGAATCATCTCCCCCATCATCCCAAAACGAATCGTGCTTGGTCAGTCCTATCCATAGTGGCTTTTGTCGACAAAGAATGTGGTGAGAACCTTAAGTATAGGCTCCTAATATGAGGGCTCCATGGTTTCGAAGTAACGAAATCATGCTCCAATATTGATAAAGTCTCGAACCTACTAGGCTAAGCCGAACTGCTCCAGCGCCATAATATATACATTTGTCAGTCCCAAACTTCTTCTCCTTGAGCCTCTAGTATTGCTCCTCATGGGCTCTTGCATTGAACTGTATCATGTGGTGTCACTCTGATGGATGAACCACATTTTCATGCTCTTATGGTTGATGAGCTCCACTTGGGTTTTTAGATGACCCTTCTCCTCTCTGCTTTTTCTTGGTACCTCTTTTACTCTTCGTTGTCTCGTCATTGTGCCTAAAACTAAACTAAGTGTGAAAAAATAACAGTTAAAAATACAAATAAAACTTTTTCCCACACTGGGTTCGTATGCTCGCTAAATTATGGAATTGTAAAAACACATACTAAAAGTAAAACATAATAAAACCCAAAATATAAAACAAAAAAATAAATAAATAAGCAAAAAGAAATAATTAGAAAATTAAACAAATAGTCAAGTTAAAAATAAAATTGAAATTAAAAGAATTGCAACTAATAAATAAAACTAATCTAATAAGGCAATTACGAATTTAAACCTAAAAGTGAAACTAAAGAACCTAATCTAACAATTGACAAAATTAAACACATCATTTATGTAAAATTCAAAATTGAAATGAAATTAAACTAGGAATCAACATCAATTATCTAGAAAAAAACATATTAATCCTAAGCACACAAAAAACCATCAAAATTCAACATTTAGTGAGCAAAATGACAAACCAAATCAAATTTCATGCAATTCATCAAATTGAACCAAGAAATTTTATGGGAAAGGATAAAATTCAACTTTTAAACCAAAATCAAGCAAAAAATCGATGAAAATCACACTAATCTGCCACAAATCCTAATCCTAGAATTTATGGGATGACAATCCCTAAAATTAGCAAAACACCTAAAAATTCAAGCATAAATCAATTGAAATAAATGAAAGAACTTACTAGGGTGTCATAATTTGAGCAAAAAAAACACTAAAATGGGTCAGAGTGCAACGGTGGGTGGTGAAAGGAGTGAAGAAATGACAGAAAATGAAGAGAAGTCGGGATTTAAAACCCATCATCGAATTACATAGTTAGTTACACGATCGTGTAGCTGACTATGTAGGTCCCATATTCATGAAAATTCAAGGGACACAAGCATGTAAGTTTTTACGAACTTACACAATCGTGTGACTTACCACGTAAGTATGCACAGGTGTATATAATGATCGTGTAGGTCTCTATGAACAAGTGTGACAAATTTTTAAAACTTCAAAATGCACACAATCATGTTTAGAGACCGTATAAGTCTTTGAAACTGTATGTAATATGTTAAATTTAAATTTTTATATACACGAGCTGATGCAAGACCATGCACATGCCCATGTATACCAAAAATAGTTTAAAAGACTTAAAAATTAATCAAGCAAAGTTACAAAACTTAACACGCATACTATAAACATGACGAATATGCAAAATCAACTAGGGATGCTTTTTATCTTGACCTAAAACATTAAAATCAATTAAATCCTATACTAACACTTATAATAGAAACAAAAAAATATGAAATAGAGCAATAAAATGGAACAAAATATATCCTAATTCATGGGTTGCCTCTTAAGTAGCACTTATTTAATATCGTTAGCTCGACGCACCCTTCATATTTACCATCAACTTGGGTCTATAATTAATAGCTTGCTTTCACCCATTTCTCTATATAATGGTTTAGTAGCCACATGTTGCAAGATGATAATAAAGACATTATGTATCAAATTAATAAATCCGGTTGATTCCATTAATGCCTTTTTCGTTGACATGTTAACAAAATAAGGAATAACACTTCCTGAATCTTTAATTGACTCAAATAGTTTGTCTATAGGAACTACAAACCATCTGCGCTTAAGGTTACTACCAATAATTCATCGATAATGATACGGAAACTCCAAGAAAACAAGGTTATTGAAACTCCCTAATTCTATTGAATCAAAACCCTAATCTTTCGATTCTAAGAACATGCAAGATCAAACCCCAAATCATAAGTTTGAGACCCAATCCCAAAGAAATCATAAGTCAATTTACGTTGCAAGTACTTACTTATTGATGTAAATCAATTTCTTGAAGTAACCATGAAGACATTCACGCCTCACTTGAAGAACTCAACTCTGAAATTTTATTAATCATCCAATCTAGGGTTACAAGGATATAATAAGGAATAAATATCCTTGGCTGAATCCTAACCCTAATGTTTGCAAGCCCATTTAATGAAAAGTAGTCTAATCCTAACAAATCTAGGAGTATCTAGCCCATTGAACATAATTTGATCCAATTCCTTTAGGAATTGGCTAAATACATTAAAACAAATAAGTCTCAAAATAACCCAAACAAATAAAGCATGTGCTACTGACTAAAAGAATAGCCCATAAACAAGTCCTTGGGCCTAAAATAAGAGATAATAAATAACAAGCCCAAATTATCAAAAATGCACATAAATGGATAAGTGTTAACCTCTTCCAATGTCTTCTCTAATAAAGTCACAAGCTTGGGCGTGCCTTGGTGTTCCTCTATGGATGTTTTGGCCTTCTCATGTACTTGACTTGTTATTTGGGCTTAAATAAAAGCTTGCATTGCTTGTTTAAGTCTTAAAGTTTGTTGCATTGTAATTGGACCACTTGGCATATGTAGCTTATCAGGTTGATGTGTAAGGCATGGAACTCCATTATGAAGGCTGGTTGTATCATCCCCTCCCTCCTCAAAAGGATTTGTCCTCGAATCAGACCCTACATTAGTAAAGGAAGAGAGATCGGCAACATTAAAAGTAGCGGACACCTGATACTTACCTGGAAATCAATCTTATAGGTATTATCATTAATTCTCTCAAGCACTTGGAATGGCCTACCGCCTCTAGGATCCAACTTGGATTTCCTTTGCTTAGGAAACCTCTCCTTCCTGAAATGCACCCAAACCCAATCTTCAGGCTCAAACCTCAACAACTTTCACCCTTGATTAGTCATGTGCACATTTGCTTCATTCCGCTTCTCTATTTGCTGCCTTGCTTTCTCATGAATGCTCTTCACCAATTTGGCCTTATGTTGTCCATCTTTGCTAGATAACTCATGTAATGGCAAAGGACACAAGTCCAAAGGCATCAAAGGGTTCATTCCATAAATTATCTCAAATGGTGAATAACCAGTAGTAGAACGAATGCTCTTATTATATGCAAATTCAACTAATGGCAAACATTGTTCCCAAGTTTTAAGATTTTTCATATAACATCACGCAAAAGAGAACCTAAAGTTCTATTGACCACTTCAGTTTGGCCATCTGTTTGAGGATGACAAGTAGTAGAAAAAAAAACTTAGTTCCTAATTTTTCCCAAAGAACAAGTCAAAAGTGACTCAAAAACTTTACATCTTGGTCTGAAACAATGGTTTTAGGAATACCATGCAAATGCACATCTTTAAAGAACAAATCAGCAATATAAGTGGCATCATTAGTTTTATGACATGCAATAAAATTTGCCATTTTACTAAACCTATCAACAACCACAAATATGCTATCCCTACCTTTTTTTGTCCTAAGCAACCCCAATACAAAGTCCATAGATATGTTAATCCAAGGATGCTTAGGCATAGGTAAAGAAGTATACAAACCATGTGGATGGGTCTTTGATTTCGCTTCTCATGTTAGGCCAATAAAAATGTACACAAAGTATGTCATATGTCTTTTGCACCCCAAAGTGACCCATCAATTCTCCACAATGTGATTCACGCACAAGTATTTCACGCATAGAGCAAATAGGCACACAAAGCTTATTCTCCCTAAACAAGTACCCATTATGCCTATAGAACTTTTGAAATGCAACATGCTCATATGCCCATAAACATTCCCAAAACCAAAACCCAAAGCATACAAATCTCTAATAAACTTAAATCTAAGCATTTTAAAAATCTAAGTATTGATTAGAGTGTACCTTCTTGATAGTGCATCAACCACTACATTTTCCTTACCTTGCTTATACTTGATCACATATAGAAAAGTTTTAATGAGCTCTAGTCATTTCATATGTCTCTAGTTCAACTTACCTTGGCCCTTCAAATGCTTGAGTGATTCATGGTCAGAATGAACCATAAACTCCTTTGGCCATAGATAATGTTGTCAAGTTTCCAATGCTCTCACCAAGGCATATAGTTCCTTGTCATAAGTGGAACAATTCAGTTGTGGCTCATGATGCTTCTCACTAAAGTATGCAGTGGGACGCCTACCTTGCATCAAAACAGCACCAATACCTATCCTGAAGGGATCACATTCAATCTTAAAAGCTTCATTGAAGTTAGGCAAACTTAAAACAGGTGCAAAACATAACTTATCTTTCAAAGCATTAAATACAAGTTCTTGTACCTCACTCCATTTAAAACCAACATCTTTTTTAATGATTTCAGTTAATGGCGTAGCAATGATGCTAAAATCTTTCACAAATCGACTATAAAAGCTAGCCAAACCATGAAAACTACACACATTACAACAGACTTAGGAGTAGGCCAATCTTTGATAGCCTTAACCTTCTCCTCATTAACATGAACACCATAGGTAGAAATAACAAAGCCAAGAAATACAACTTTATCCATACAAAAAGAACACTTTTTCAAGTTTAGCATAAAGCTTTTCACACCTAAGTGCCTCTAATATAGATTTAAAATATAAAACATGCTCATCAAGGCTTTTGCTGTAAATCAGAATATCATCAAAATATACAACTACAAACTTGCCAATAAATTCACACAAAACATGGTTCATCAATCTTATGAAAGTTCTAGGTGCATTTGTCAAACCAAAAGGCATGACCAACCATTCATATAAACCATGTTTAGTTTTAAAGGTTGTTTTCCATTCATCTCCTACTTTCATCCTAATTTGATGATAGCCACTCATAAGGTCAATCTTTGTAAAGAAACAAGCACCATGTAATTCATCAAGCATATCATCTAATCTAGGAATTGGGTGGCAATACTTTACCGTTATCTTATTCACTGCCCTGCAATCCACACACATGTGCTAAGTTCCATCTTTCTTTGGAACTAATAACACTAGAACTGCGCATGGGCTTAAGCTTTCTCTCACATGCCCCCTCTTTAAAAGTTCCTCCACTTGCTTTTGAAGCTCTTTTGTCTCCTCAGAATTACTCCTATAAACTGAGCAATTTGAAATTTAAGCTCCTAGTAACAAAATCTATCTGGTGTTCAATACCTCTCAAAGGTGGAAGTCTCATAGGCCTCGCATCTGGAAAGACATGCCTGCAAAACAGATTTAATAACACTATGTACTAAAGAGTTAAGGTCAGCCTCATTATAAGGAATTTCTCTATAGTTAAGCAAAATCAAAAGCTTAGGTGTGTACAGCACTTGTCTCAAATCTCTTGATTTTGCAAAGAAGGTACTCTTTTTTCTTTCACTCTTTTTTTCACTCAACTCTCCTTTTTCCTATTGCACTTCCCTCTATTTTTTTCTCACTAATGCAATCTCTCTTAATTGGGCCTTTATTTTTATTTTTTGAATGGCTTCTTTTCCTTTTCTTTGTTTCAAACTCTCGGTCTCCCTTTGTTTTTGTTCTTCCATGGCCTTTGCAAGCCTCATTTGATCCTTATGAACCTCCTTTGGTTTTATAGGTGCCAAAATATAGGTTTGATCTCCCATCTTGAATGAGTACCTATTCTTGTAGCCATCATGGATCACACGCCTATCATATTGCCAAGGCCTTCCCAACAATATGTGACCCACCTACATTGATACTACATCACACAAAACCTCATCAGAATATCTCCCAATTGAGAATGCAACCTTCACTTGCTTATGTACCCTTACTTCTCCACATTCATTGAGCCATTGTAGCTTGTATAGGCTAGGATGGTTAACAATAGGCAACCCCAACTTCTCCACCAAAATTGTACTAGCTATATTTGTACAGCTCCGTCCATCAATTATCATAATACACATCTTATCATTGATTAAGTAACGTATATGGAAGATGTTTTTCGTCTACTCATCTACTTCTACCTTCTCGTGCACATTGAGAGCACGCCTAATCACAAGGGCTTCGGCTTGGACAGGTTCCTCTACCTTCACATCACTACAATCCTTAAACTCAGGCATTTCTTCTCCATCACTCTCCAAGGACTCAATTCCCTCATCATCTCTCAGAAGCATAACCTTTCTATTTGGGCATTTATGAAGCAATATAAGCAGATCCCAAACACTTAAAGCATTCAATATCCCTGTGCTTAGTAGATGCATTAACAGTACTTGGGTGAGAATTCGTACCTTTAGAGACTTTATCTTTGGACTTGTCCTTACCCTTTTCTTCCTTCTTAGGCCACTTGGAACTCCAAGAACTTGACGAACCATAATTGTAAGCCTTGTTGGAGCTTTTACTCTTCAATTGCTTTTCAATTTTCATGGCCATGTTAACCATTTCATCAAACTCCACATAGGGATGCAACTCTACAATGTTGTCTATCTCCTTATTCAAACCAGCAAGAAATTGAGCCATAGTGACTTCCCTTTCTTCTTCAATATCAGTCCTTATCATATCCATTTCTATCTGTTTGTCGTAGTCCTCAACGCTCTTAGTACCTTGTCTCAAAGTCTGGAGTTTTTGGTGCAACTCCCTATAGTAGTAACTAGGCACAAAACATCTCTTCATGATGGACTTCATCTTCTCCCATGTTTCAACAGGTCCATCTCTAGCCCTTCTTCTATTCAGAAGTAGTTGATCCCACCAAACAGCTGCATAGTCAGAGAACTCAACTGCTGCCAACTTCACCTTCTTTTCTTCTAAGTAGTTGTGGCAAGCAAATATCATCTCTACTTTCCTTTCCCATTCCAAGTAGGCTTCTGCGTTATTCCTCCCTTGGAAAGAAGGAATCTTCATTTTGATGCTTCCTATATTTCTATCGAGTCTCTCAACTTCTTCCTCATGTCTGCCCCTTTCAACTCTCCTCATATGGCCTCCTCTATTTTAGCCTCTATCTCCTCTTCCTCCTCTTCTATAGTTTCGAACTTCATGCCACCCCCACTCATCATCTTGTTCATAATCAACAACTTCTTCTTCATAGTTTTGGAGATTTCGAGCTGTAATTGAAGCTCTTTCTCTTGGTACATTATTAATTGAAAACTCTTGCAAAGCTCTGATCAATCTATCTTTTCTTTCAAACTTGTCACTGACATCTCTAAACATGTCCTCTATCCTTAGAAATTGATTTTCCATAGCTACTAGAGTAAAGAAAGTCTGATTTTGTTGTTCATTGTCACTTCCTTTTCCTTCGTTAGACTTCCCATCACCATTACCAACTTTATCATTTGTCTTAGACATGGTGTAAACCTGCAAGAAAACATTAGAAAGGACCTCACAATCACTCCCTCATGTGTTTCCCTCAAAATCAGATTGTGCACTCGTGTTTTCACACAATATTAGTGGCTTTTCACTATATAATCTCACCCTCTTACCTTTTACCTCTCAAGTGATGTCTTTAAAGTTACTTTTCGGAAACCAATTCAACAAAAATAAGCAAACAACAAGCAAGACAAATTAATTGGAAAGAACAAGTAAATCCTAACAAAAAACGTAATAAGAACAATTCTAAAAGTAAAGTAATGCACGGACAGAAATAAAATAGCATGCTAATACACGGATGGAAAAGATGTGTATACAATGATTTTTGTTTAGAATTGAACAATATGAATGCAAGATTGACCGATTCAATGTAATGGAAGCAAAGAAAGGCACAAACAAGAAAGTAAACTAAGAATCAACGAAAGACACTCAATATATTGTAAAACTCAATAAAAAAACCCGAGAGCTCAAAGAACAATTTTCAAATCTACTCAAGGTTTAAAGTAGGTAACTCAACATGTTTTCAATGGTTTTTTTCTGATTTGTTTTGCTACTGTTTATTCTTTTTTATTTTTCACGGTTTTTTTGCTATTATTTACATTTTTGGCGACTATTCACAATTTTTTTAGGTACTGTTCACTTTTTTCTAACACTATTTACTTTTTTCGAGTACTGTTCACTTTTTTCTTGCACTGTGTACGATTTTTTGCTATTGTTCACAATTTTTAGGTACTGTTCACTTTTTTCAACACTGTTCACTTTTTTCCGGTACTGTTTACATTTTTCTCCTAAAGCAACAAATAAGAAAAACATAATAAAGATATGAATGAGTTCAATAGAATTAAGCCAAAGCTCTAATACCAAGATAATACGAAAGCCCCATGAAAACAAGGTTCTTGAAACTCCTTAATTCTATTGAATTAAAACCCTAATCTTTTGATTCTAAGAACATGCAAGATCAAACCCCAAATCATAAGTTTGAGACCCAATTCCAAAGAAATCATAAATTAATTTACATTGCAAGTACTTACATATTGATGTAAATCAATTTCTTGAAGTAACTATGAAGACATTCACGCCTCACTTGAAGAATTCAACTCTGAAATTTTATTAATCATCCAATCTAGGGTTACAAGGATATAATAAGGTATAAATACCTTTGACCAAGTCCTAACCCTAATAAGAATGGGTTTGTAAGCCCATTTAATAAAAACTAGGCTAATCCTAACAAATCTAGGAGTATCTAGCCCATTGAACATAATCTGATCCAAGTCCTTTTAGGAATGGGTGAAACACATTAAAACAAATAAGTCTCAAAATAACCCAAACAAATAAAGCACATGCTACTAACTAAAAGAACAGTCCATAAACAAGTCCTTGGGCCTAAAATAAGAGATAATAAATAACAAGCCTAAATTATCAAAAATGCGCATAAATGGCTAAGTGCTAGCCTCTTCCAATGTCTCCTCTAATAAAGTGACAAGCTTGGGCATGCCTTGGTGTTCCTCTATGGATATTTTGGCCTTATCATGTACTTGACTTGTGATTTGGGCTTGAACACAAGCTTGCATTGCTTGTTTAAGCCTTAAAGTTTGTTATGTTGTAATTGGACCACTTGACTTGTATAGCTTCTCAGGTTGATGTGTAAGGCGTGGAACTCCATTGCGAAGGCTGGTTATATCAGATAGTTTCCTTATTTGGCCTCTTCTCTTTTCATTCCTCAATCACCTTTGTCCACTCTTCTACTTTCTTTTCTTGAATATTGTCTTCCTCTTCTTCTTCAACCTCTATTTTCTCTATCATATGTTCTTTCTTTTCTTGAATATTGTCTTCCTCTTCTTCTTCAACCTCTATTTTCTCTATCATATGTTCTTTCTTTTCTAAAACAACGGTTACCTCCTCATCTTCTTCAACTATCTTCTTTGTCATATCTTCTAATATCTCTTTCTAAATTGCAACTTCATTCACGAAGTTGACGTTTGTCTCCTCTTCAGTTTGAGGCATTAATAAGCTCAAATAATATGTTATATTCAGCTCAATGTATTCAGGCAAAGAAAATATGTCTTTGATTTTACGGTGGCTAGCTTCACTTTTGACAAGACATTCCATTAATGAATCTATAAGACGTTCTTCTTGTTGCTATTGTTGTACAGATTTAGCTGAAGTGCAATCGTTCTATGCATTAGCGTAAGACTTGTCCTACTTTGAATTATAAGTATTCTCATATGGTCTATTATAAGGCCAATTTCACATGCAATATGGATACTCCCACACATAGTTTGGTGCCTAAAATTTATGATTGTAATGGTTATCCCTACAAATGTCACAACACAACATGGATGTTGGTTGAGCTTCCGAATACATGTCACCATACCTTCCGCCCCAAGTTTGTAATGTTGTCACATTCAATGGCATATTATAATTCCTATAAGAATATTGTTCTCTTCATTTTCCATTATGGTTTGTAGCTATAATGATAAATCTTAAATCTTAATAAGAAGCCACAAACACAATGTCAAAATAAAGAAGTTCAAAAGATAAATATACAGTCACATAAATGAAAAAATAAAAATAAAAACATAAATAATTGTTAGATTAATAAAAGCTAGACTTTCCTAATATTATAGTCTACAATAACGAAGTCAAAAACTTGATTGAGGTATTTTGTGCTTATAAAAATTATAACTTTTAATCGCAAATGCACGGTATAGCTATTGCTAACACTAGCAAGTGCAGGTCGATTTCACGAAGATTTTAAGTACTAGTATTAACCATTTTTCTATTATCTAACAATCGAATCAAGTTGTGAATTTAAGTGAAAATTAAACTAAACATACTAAATTGAATTTGACACAATAATAAATTAGGATAAAGGAAATATTACAATTAGACGGTATCAAATAAGTAATACTTAGGTAATGAATCCGTTAAGATATCTTAAACACTAACCATTTATCATGCAATTAAATTATTAATTATTGGATCGTTAAAACTCCTATTTTATGATAATATCTTTCTTAAGACTATTGACAACTAACCTTTAATTGATTAACTGAAACCTCTTTCTAATTAAAACTTCAAAAATTTCATTACTCAATTTGTGAATTTCAGTATTGGTTAACAAATAGTCCATTAATTTATTTTAACCGAAGTGCACTTCTAGACCCACCCAAGTGCAAAAAGAGCAATTCTCTCTCATTAGCTTGTTGCCAATGCTGAGTGCACTTCTGCATGAGGAGACAATAACAGGCACTATCTTCAGTTCATTTCCTCACCTCTATATTAACATCCGTGATCATATCACAAACTTCAAGTCTGCAACTAATGATCATTATTCTGATCCATAATTGTGAAAACTAGCTAGCTAGCTTATTTCAACGTATTAAAAACCATGAAGAGTTTCAATATGACCGACATTAAAACATCTTCTGATGGAGCATGGCAAGGTGATAATCCTCTGAACTATGCCTTCCCATTGTTAGTAGCACAAACCACTGTAGTTCTAATCACCAGCCGCTTCGTTGCTTTTCTTCTCAAGCCTCTGCGCCAGCCCAGAGTCATTGCTGAGATACTCGTATGCTTGCTAAACCTGTTCTTTAGCTAAT
>JANIJH010000004.1:60503063-60529218 GCA_024520975.1 Erythroxylum areolatum | reverse complement strand
AAAGATTGAGTGCTTTAGCACACCACCCTCGCGGGGCACGGACTCGGATATCACTATCGATGTCGGATTCGGGTCATCACGGGAGTAGGGTGCTACATGGGAGTTTATCGAAAATAGTACAGGATAAGGTTGCATACTGTCTAGACCTCCTCAAATCTCATATTTCAACAGAACTATTACTGAGTGTTATTGCTATTGTTGGTAGTGTTAGGAGCAAAGGAACAAATACCACTTTGTATCGATCAGTACAGTATATTCATTCCTTCAGTTTTGACTGGTATCAAAAATATCAGGACATACCGGTCGATACCATAAAATACGAAAATGTCAAGGATCGATTTGCAATTTTTTTTAAAACTTACCCTAAAACTAAATCGACACCCCCCAATCTTTATCTGTGCGACTCCACTCTCCTGAATCTTCTACCTTCCTTCTATTTTTTTCTCTCTCTCTCTCACCTACTCTCACTTCTTCACTCACTGCCGCCACCGTCGGCCGTCCTCTAAATGACCCCCAGTCTCTGTCTATGCAACTCTCCATCTCCACTCTCCCGAACCTTCTTCTACCTTCCTTCTCATTTTTTTCTCTCTCTCTCACCGACTCTCACTTCTTCACTCACCACCGTCGTTGCTCTCTCTCTCATTCTCCTCTCCATCTCTGACAATACTGGTGATTGGTCCCTCTCCAGTGGCGCTACTCCTTCCCTCATCCTCCCCAATCTACACTAGCATAAGAGGACAAAGATCCTCCCTAGACTCCTCCCTTCATGTCCCCCGAAGATGCCATTGTCTTCAACCTTCCTCCGCGGGGACCACCATACCACATCGTCACCATTGAACGTCTGAAGGAGGACAGAAGGCCGCTACTTGCCCAGATCTACACCCGAAGCCTCTGTCCCGTCACCCAATCCAAAGACTCAATGCTAGTGAATTATTTTTTGGTGTGTTTTTTGAGTCTTCAAATTTTTTCTAGCTTAATTGCATTTTTATTGTGATCGACTGGATCTTGGATTTATGAATTGGTTGGAAGTTAGAACTTGGTTTTGTGATTTGCGATTTGCGATTTGCGTGTATCTGGGTTGGATATTGGAGTTGAATGCTCACGATTTTGTCATTTATGATTTGAATATTGGAGTTGAATTGAATGAGTCATTCACAGTGATTTCTTGGTTATCTCATTTGTGTGGGTTGGATTGGATATTGAAGTTGAATAACTGGTTGGTTGATTTCTAGTTTGGTTATAAAGATTGGTTTAAGTTTATCATAAATTTATGATAAGTTTTTGGATAAATAAAATGCACGGCCTCATTGATTCAGTTTGTAAGTTGAAACTTGAAAGTTGAAACAACTTAAATTAAAAATTCAAATCGAGAATATTAAAGTTGTAAACTTGTAAAAACTTAAATCATTAATTTACATATTTTTTTATATTTGTGAAATGGTATTTCTTTTTTAGTATTTGGGTATTGACTTTAGCTAAATAATTAGTTGAGTATAAAATTATGCAATTGGAAATTAATAATAATTTGGTTGTAGTTATTGATAGTATTTGCCTATTTCGGTATTAGTTTTTGGTAAATAATTAATTGAGTATAAAATAAGTTGAGCTTGAATTATTTGGTAATATATATGTGTGTGGTATCATAAATATTTATAATACATAATGTGTGAAAATAGTGATGTAATAAATGTATCCCAAAAAGAACTTTTTTTCAAATTGTGAATATGTTGTAGGTTCTAATCATTTATACTTAGATTTATTAATGTCAATTAAAAATTGTAAAAACAACTTATATGTTTAAGAACGAAATATAAAATGGTGTATATAATATTATGATTTGTTAGAAATAAAAAGAAGATTCAAAGCTTTAAATAAGAAAAAAAATTTCCAAAGAAGTTATATCCTTCAACTTGTTCCTCATGTTATGAATATATCTTTCAACTTGATCATGATGTTATGAATAGATGTATATGAACAATTGTATATGATATATCATTAATTATTTGACAATTATGTAAATCATATCATACCATTTAACTTGATCATTATGTTTGAAACTTTGAATTGAAATTGTTAGAAATTGTTAAAAATGGAAATTGTTTATGTATGATTTGTGGATGTTGGAAATGAAAATTGTTGAAAATTGTTAGAAATGGATATTGTTTTATGAATATTTTGTGATTACTGGAAATGGAAATTGTTTATGTATATTTTGTGATTGTTGGAAGTGAAAATTGATAGAAATGGAAATGGAAATTATTGAAAATTGTTGAAAATGGAAATGAAATTATGAATGTTTTGTGATTATTGGAAATGGAAATTGTTGAAAATGAAAAAATTTTATGTGTGTTTTGTGATTGTTGGAAACGAAAATTGATTTATGAATGTTTTGTGATTATTGGTGGAAATGAAAATTGTTTTATGAATGCTTTGTGATTAACGGAAATGAAAATTATTTATGTATGTTTTATAATTGTTGGAAATGAAATTTGTTAGAAAATGGAAATGGAAATTGTTGAAAATTGTTAAAAATGGAAATAGAATTATGAATATTTTGTGATTATTGGAAATGAAAATTGTTAAAATTTGTTGAAAATGGAAATTGTTTATGTATGTTTTGTGATTGTTGAAAATGGAAATTATTTTATGAATGTTTTGTGATTATTAGAAATGGAAATGAAAATTGTTAGAAATGGAAATTGTTTTATCAATGCTTTGTGATTAACAGAAATGGAAATTGTTTATGTATGTTTTGTGATTGTTGGGAATGAAAATTGTTGGAAATGGAAATGGAAGTTGTTGAAAATTGTTGAAAATGGAAATGGAATTATGAATGTTTTGTGATTGTTGAAAATGAAAATTGTTAAAAATTGTTGAAAATGGAAATTGTTTATGTATGTTTTGTGATTGCTAAAAATAGAAATTGTTTTATAAATGTTTTGTGATTATTGGAAATGGAAATTGTTAAAATTTTTTAGAAATGGAAAATGTTTTATGAATGTTTTGTAATTAATGGAAATGGAAATTATTTATGTATGTTTTGTGATTGTTGGAAATGAAAATGAAAATTGTTGGAAATTGTTAGAAATATAAATGAAAATTGATGAAAATTATTGGAAATGGAAATAGAATTATGAATGTTTTGTGATTATTAGAAATGAAAATTTTTAAAAATTGTTAAAAATAGAAATTGTTTATGTATATTTTGTGATTGTTGGAAATGAAAAGTGTTTAAATATGTTTTATATAATTTTATATGTTGAATGTTATGGATTGTTAGTTTTTTTACTTATAGTGAATTGTGTTCCATAAAATTGAATTGTATGTAATGTAATTATACAGAATGAGTTATATTATATAAGATAGATATGCATATTGTGTACTGAAATTATATATTATTTATTTTTATGTGTTATTTATTTTGATATATGCATTCATTTAATTTTACAGATAAATGAAAGGAAGTTCAAGTACTCCCGATCATCCCACTTCAGGAAGATACATTGATCCAGCTTGAGCTCATGCTGCATTGGTTCCTAGTATGAGGAACCACATTATTTGCTTGTTTTGTAATAAGCATTTGAAAGGTGGAGGAATCACTCGATTAACAAAAATTAGTTGGGGATAAAGAAGATGTGAAATCTTGTAAAAAAAATAAGTCATAATGTGAAGTGATAAATGAAAACATTGCTTGATGAATATCAATACGAGAGAGATAGAAGGGAAAGGTCAAATTTTGAAATTGGCAGTGCAAGTTCGTTTTCTAGTTTCCGTGGTGATTTTGGAAGTGTTGAAGGTGGAAATAGTTGTGGTAATGGTACTAGTAGTGTTTCATCTCAGGCTCAAGAAGAATTACCTGAACCTGATGTGAGGAAGAAAAGAAGGCAGATAACTAGTTTCTTTGCACCACGAACAACTTTTAGAGCCCAATCTTCAATTCGCAGTACAATGCAATCAAGAGATGCAGCTCATAATATTGATATGGCAGTAGCTACATGGTGGTATGATACAAGCTCGTCATTCAATGCTTCTCGATCTTATTATTATCAACCTATGATAGATGCAATAGCCTCTTATGGTCCAGGATACAAATGTCATTCGATTGATGACTTAACAGGTAAACTTTTGAGTTGTTCTGTTTCTAAAATTAGAAGTCATTAAGCTAAAAGAATAGTAAATTGGGGTACTTATGGATGTTCAATCATATGTGATAGTTGGATAAATATCAGACAAGAGCCTATTATAAAATTTTTAGTTTATTATACAAATGGCTCTATGTTTTTGAAATTTATTGATGCATCTAGCCTTATTAGAAATACTGAAACTTTGTTTGCGATATTTGATAAAGTTGTGAATGATGTATGGCTAGAAAATATTTTTCGGTTTATTACTGATATTAATTTTGCTTATAAAGCCACAGGAAAAAGGTTATAGAATATATATAATTCATTTTTTTGGATTCCTTGTGTTGCATATCGCATTGACCTAATGCTAGAAAATATAAGGGATCCTAAGTATTTTTCTATTATTGATGAGACTATGTAGAAAGCTAAAAAGGTGACAAAGATCATTTATAATCGTGCATGGTATTGAATTTAATGGGAAAGGAATTTACCAATGGTAGGAATTTTTTTCGTCTTGTTGTGACAAAATTTGCAACAAATTTCTTATCACTTCAATCTTTTGTTTTGATGAAAAAAGAGTTAAGACAAATATTTACAAGTGATAAGTGAATTATATCTCAGCATGCTAGGTCTAATGCTGAAGTGGAGGTTTGTAATATTATACTGGAAGATAGAGAATTTTGGTTTCAATACCAATTTGTTATCCGAGTTTGTGAGTCTTTAGTAAGGATGCTTCACTTGACTGATATTGAAGAAAAGCCAACAATGGATTATATTTTTGATGTCATAGAAAGAGCGACGAAATCAATCGAGACCAATCTGAAATATAAGCCGAGCGACGGAATCAATCAAGACCAATCTGAAATATAAGCCTTCTTTATACACACCATATCTTTCAATCATTAATAAGATAAGGGAAAGACAACTTTCTTTTCCATTGTTTGCAGCTGGGACATTTTTGAATCCTATTGTCTATTTTAGATTGGATCTTACTAAATAAGCTAAAATTAATAGAGGAATGTTTTTAACTATTACAAAAATTGTTAGCATTGACGCAATGCAAGATCTTTTAAGCTCATAAATTGAACTTTACAAGTTGTCTTAGGGAAATTTTGGAATGCTGATTGCTATTCGACAAAGAGGAAAACTTTCTTCATGTATTAGTTATTTCCTTTTTCTTATTTGTTGAAAATTAATTATCACTTTATTTTGTTTATAATACTATTTTTGTTATCTTATGATTTACAGTTCCTTGGTGGGGTTAATTCGAAAATGGTGTTCCATAATTGAAAAGGTTTGCAATTCAGATATTAAGTCAATGTGTGAGTGCAATAGGCTGTGAACGAAATTAGAGCACATTTGAATTTATCCACTAAAAGAAAAGGAATATATTAGAGCATAAGAGGTTGAATGACTTGTTTTTGTTCATTACAATTTAAAGCTTCAGGAAAAGTATGTTATTATCATTATAAATTTTGATATAATTTCTTATAATTTTGTAATAATTAAAATTAATTGTTTACTAGAAGTCTTAATAGTACAAGTAGTTCAACTGATCTAATTTTCATTAATAATATTAATCTTTTGGTATATTGGATTTCTAAATAATCGAATTCGGTAGATATCAATAACTTGAAAGATAAATTTGGATGGAAATAATTGATATATCATTTAGTGCATTAAATTTGAATGAAAATGATGATGAAACTCTTCTCAATAATGAGGACTTTGTACCAAATGATAACTGGGGTCAGTACAGTTATAACGGGTATCCTCCCATTGACGATTAAATTTTGTTACAGGTTTTTTTCCTCTTCTTTTAATTTTATTTATATATGATTATATATATATAATATAATTGTAAATGTTTTTATTTCAGGTTTAACTTCTACTTAATTGTTTCTTCGTCATGAACTCTTTTTGTAAATTATAATAGTTAAGAATATTCATTGTTCTTTTTATTGGATGTAATTATTATTTATTAAAATGATGAAATTATATTATTATAATATTTTAAACACTTTGTATTATTTTTAATTTTATATTTGTATAATAATGATTATTTTTTATATTAATTGTAGTTATTATTTATATGTGAAATATTTAAAAATTATTGTTATTTCATATTAATTGTGATTATTATTTATTATTATGATTTTTAGAAACATGGTTGATGTAAACTTAAAAATATAATGTACAACTATACAATATATCAATGGATTATTTTGCAAATTCTAAAAATTTTAGAGATTATTTTATAAATTTAAAAAAATTTCTGAAACAGTATCCGATATTGACTGGTATTGGTATAATACCGTACAAAAATCTACTTCGGCTCCAAATCCACTTAGGAGTCTAAAAAATGGTGAATTATTTTCTCTATATCACGTTTTATTACACCTACAAGTATACGTCTAATTATAATATTAATTTTTAAAAATATTTTCTATATAGATTCAAGAACTAATTCATAATATTTCAATTGGGTTTTAGGCGAGCCTAAAGTTCGTGGCCCATCATTAAACTTAATTGCATTTGATATATAAACATTTATTTATTTATACACATACATGAGGTATTACGTTGTACCAAATCAAATGTGAATTCAATCATTGATCTAATCACTTCCTTATAATTTATGATAACAACAAGAAATGTAGATCAATTAATTCTTTTACCTTTCGAATTTTTGAAAATAAAAAAAATCAAGTACCAATGCAAACTTGCAAAACCATAGGTGTAGAAGACAAAGTTAAAGTTACAGTCGCATTCGTTAAGTAATTGCTTTATAAACCTGAGAGGACGATAAACGAAATGGTTGGAGCTCCAGCTTTAATACTCACAGGCAAATAACCTCTACATGTCAAGTTTCCTATGTTAATGTAAATGTTTCTCATGCATTGTGATGAGATATAAGCAATGGTAATTATAGAGTTAAAACTAGCACATTATTTTAAACATTATGCAAAAAAGAAAGGGTACTCGATCTCACATACAACAAAAAAAGATATTTAAACATTATGC
Organism: Erythroxylum areolatum; assembly: GCA_024520975.1. NCBI lineage: Eukaryota > Viridiplantae > Streptophyta > Magnoliopsida > Malpighiales > Erythroxylaceae > Erythroxylum > Erythroxylum areolatum. The sequence goes on along the minus strand of JANIJH010000004.1, from coordinate 60,522,070 downwards.
ACACAAAAAAGAGTATTCGATATCACGTTAAGCAAAAAAAGACGCAAAATTTGAAATCAATTTAATTTTTGTAACGTGATTCAAAATATAATAAAACGTGAACCTAAATCGTACCTTATTGTACAATTTGATTTTTTTTCATTTTTCTTGAATCGCTTACGAAATTAGTTCATCGCAATTATTATAGTCTCATGTGTATTCAATGATCAACCCGAATTATTTAGAGATTTCAAAAAGTGTAAGTAAAGAGTGTTAATTTAATTTTTTTGAAGTCATTGTCTATTTATAATTATATTTGAACTTTTTAGTAATTTAGTTAAAATTTAATTATAATTTAATTCAAATTTAATTGAAATTTCAATTAATTATAATTAAATACTTGTTGGGTCAAGATAAGGTCTAATATCAAAATCTTGTATTTGATCTTAAAGTTTTTAAAACTTGAATTCTAATTTTATGTGTAACTCATTAGTACCTTAAATATAAATATATTGACAATAGATAAAAATCATATCCTTAAATTGTATTTAAAATTAAATAAATTAAAAAATTTTATTTATCTTCAAAAAGCTTTTTAATTAAATAATTTATATTTATATATCAAGATTAATATTTAACATTGCATCACAATCACTCAAATATAATGACTATTAAAATAATTTTATTAACTTTTTTAGTTCATAATTTTCATTTAATTCAATCATGTTCATCGTATAATTTTTTATTAGAGATAAAGCATGATATTAACGTATCCATTTGATTCTAATTATACTAGTTCTTTACTATTAGTAATTAATAATATTAATGACATTTAAAATTTATTTTAAAAATCAAATATTGATATCACAACTACCTCTATATAGTTCACGTTACATCCGTTAACTACCTATGAAGTTATTCTTGATACGAATAGATCATAAAGAGTATTAAAATATAATAATTTTTATATTATTTCTTCTACAATTGTTAGATTGAAAATTTTCATAGACTTGCAAGCAATGTTTCAAATAAAATTATCATATTCGGATAATTTTATTGAAATTATTCTCTAGTAAGCATTCACACGTATATTTAAGTATTTTTAATAAAATAATTACTAAAAAATAATTTAAAGTAATAAATAAATATCATAATTATATCACATTGTAACAAAGGCATTAAATCTCATGTATAATTTTTAGCTAATGGACTAATTATTTACCTTACCATACATCATTTCATTTACTTTTATTAATACAAAAACTGAATCAAACTCAAGCATTCAAATCTGGAATTTTAACTCTCACATAGGATAACCCTTAAATTAAAGTTATCTTAACAAATCATCAAATTCTATTTCTGCTGTTAACTTCATGCTTAAGATAGGAAATTTACATAGCTAGGCAAGATTTGTAGCCCTTAAAAGAACCAGTACCCCTGTTCACTTAGGACAAAGTTCATTATCTTCCAAAACTAAAATCATTCCAGATTTAGAAAGACAGAACAAACACAAAAAGCAGGGCACTGACTTTGGAAGGTAACTGCAAAATGAAGAGTTTTTCATTGAAGACTAGGCGCTAGAGAGACAAAACGACTAATACAATCACTACGACATGATTCTCAAAACATTGCCAACCTCATGCATCAACACTCTCACACAACAACCACCACAGACTCCACACTAAAGACCCACATCAATTTCCCGCACCCGTCGCCCCCTTAACATCTTTATTCCCCGCATTCTCCGACGCCTCCACAGGCGGAGGCGTTGCAGATGAAGGAGGCAGCGGAGCACGCGGCGGTTGCAGCGGCTGATGTTGAGCAGATGGTTGCGAAACCCTATCCCCGACCAAGCTAGGGTCGGAGAGATCCTCGGGCAGAGACATGATCACACTCTGGGACGGCCTTCTCTGGTGACGGCTTGGTCTCTGAGACATTGTTGGAGGAGGAGAGGAGGAGGAGGAAGCGATAAAGATGGAGCAGTCTTGAGAGTTAATGGCAGTAAGTACATGGAAAGAAGAGAAAAGAAGTAGGGTTTTAAAAAGGAGTTGACTGCGTAGGAAACGTGTTAGTTTGTAATTATCCATATCCTAGATTTATGGACATGACTTGAATCTGCCCAAATCAACAGTTATGTTCTTTCGGTTGGGGGGGCTTGTCTCAGAAGCCCTTTGTCCATTATTCTGGTTTTTGTGGAATTACTGCGTTTAGTTGGTTACTGACTGTTAATGGTACCGTTTTGTATTTATTGAATTGAACGTTAGGTGGAGGTCATGTGAGCTTTCGTAAGAGGTGGAGGTTGAAAACCTTCTTGGAAATATCTCATTGAATCGTGTGGATACAAACGGTTCCAACAATTAAATATAATTTATAATATTATCTGATATTAAGGGGACGTTTGGTTGACCAAAGGTGGCGGATAATAAGAACATGAATAAATACAGTGAAGAAGGAGAATAGAGTATTGACAACAATGAATCTCATTCTTTTGGTAATCTAGAGAAATAGAGTATTGCTGAAAATGAGAGAATGAAAGTGTTACCTCTTCAATAATAGGTTAATACTAAACATGAGTTTTTATTCTATACTTATACTTTTTTTTTCCAGTTACCTCTAAAGAAGCATACCCTAAATCTTTTTGTGGTTTAAGCGGTATGAATAACTATCTTAAAAGAGTTTCTAAACTTAGAATTTTGAGTTTTGAGTTTCTTACATTCTTACATTCTTGAACAATTCTTTGTACGATTAGTTTGCATGGAGGAATAATAATATGAACGATGATGAATATAGTAAAAAATAAGAATGAATATTATTATTATAATTATGATGATTGATTAAGAGGAAGAAATGATTACCGTAGTTGATTTATAAAAAATATTAAGAAATAAAAATTTATTATATTTTAATAAATAAATAATTGAAATATTATAATTTAAACTCCGTTTAAGTAACTCAAAATGAACCAATATCAACTTAATTCTAATTTTCTATGAAACTTACTTAAACTTATAAGAAAATTTGACTTTTGTATTTCTTTCATACGTGGACGCATTTAATATCTTTATAAATTAAACTTAATTAAACGTATCCTCGTAAGAAAATAGGCTTTTACATGCGTGCATAGTGACATCACGCTTAAGCATTTAATATTTTTGTAAAGGCAATTAAATCATAAAATTTTGAATTGTTTAATTTAATCTATTTAATAATTTTTAGTATTAAAATTTGATAGAATAATTAATTAATTAACTAATTATTATAAACTAATAAATTTTTATAAATTAAAATAAACCATAATTTCTTTATTAGATAACATAATTTCTTTCATTAATTATATTTTAAGTTATTCATTTTTTTGTCATTTTTATTGTATATCAATTTTATAAATGTTTTATATCATTTGAACTTTTATATTCTAAATCTCTTATTTTGTTGATTTAATTTTTAGTTTATTTTTAAAATTTTTTTATCTTTTAATCACAATTTATTTTGAAATTATTTATGCATCAGAGTTCAGCCAGCCTGACCCATCCAGTTATATATTTTTTAGAAAAATTTAAAAACAACACCGTTTTTTTACATTTCGATAGGACCATAGGTTAGGTCAGATCGGACCAGTCCATGCTTGACCTGTAGCTTGGAAAACTCGGGCTAAAATTGTCATACTAGGCTGGATCAAAATTAACATCCTTCAAAAAATTCAGTTAAAATTAGGCCAGACTAGGTTGGATCAAAATTAACATCCCTAATTATTTATACTTTTCCTAGAGTTCTTTTTTTTTTTTTTTTGGTGTGGTTTTGTACGACTTCGATACATGCCATTTAAATATCTTATCCAAAACTTTTAAGGCATATTAGGTGGATTCGGTTCCTGGGCTCTGCCAGAATTGCACCCTGCACTAAGATCAACGTTACAAATCCTTTTATGTAAAAATAATTATTTTAGGTTCAATTAATCTCCCACACTTAATAAGAATCCAACCAGATTCATCCAATTAATTAAACAACTCAACATTAATTTATTTATTTATTAAAAAAAGAACTTTCTTATAAGCTTTGCAATGTTTGAACGTTATGGAAAGAGAGAGAGGGAGAGGACAAATTGTTGGACATTTTTGTCCTCCGTAAATTGGACAACTATTAATTATATTTTCAAATTTTTAATAATTTATCAGATAAGTTACATAATTCGATCATAACAAAAGTAATAAAGTGACTCAATAAATGATCCAGAAGAATGAGTCAAAATCTATCTTAATTAGTGTAGACCAGACCTATATCAAGATTGTGATAGGGTTGCCCGATATGAAAGTTATATGTAAAGGTTACGGTTTTTTTCAGTTACTTATGTAATTCGTAAGCATACAGACCCTCTGATCCATTAAGAGCGTTTACATCTTAAGAAAACTGAAGAAAAGCATTAACCAATTGTCAATGATCGACTTCTGCAAAGGTCACGGAGAGATTGAAGCTTGTTTTGGCCTCGGAAACTACTTTAGAATATCGAATGAAACTGAAATCAGGTATTCAGTATTTTTTTCGTTTTAACCCTTTTATGAATAATCCGGGATATGTAATAAGGTCTATTTTACCTATTACACAAAAAAATTTCGTTTGTATGCTTCACATGAGGCGAATCTCTATTTTTTTTTGGTTATAAATTAATTTGTTATAAATAATTGTTATAAATGTTTAAGGTGGTGTAAGCCATGATTAAAAAATTTGATTAGCTCAACTGATTCTACGATAAAACCTTTCATCACCTAACTCTTTGATTCAATTTTTAATTTTTAGTTTTTTGTTTTGATTTATTTTAATAAATTTTATTATTAAAAATTAATTTGTTTGTTAATTAATTAGTAATTTTTTTAATTAATACATTTTTATAAACTAAAATAAATATATTAATTATCAGTCAATAATCTCACTTTTTAATTAACTTTCAAATTATTTAATAGGCAATAACAGTCTCTTTTAAAGATATTTTAAATTCTTCAGTTTTATTTAATCTTTAACTAATTTTATAATTATTTAATACCGACTGAATATTTTAAACGTTAAACATCTTGTTTAACTTCTGACTTTTAAAACATTGGGTGTAAGAACGCTTTTGGACATCAAATCATAAAAGAAATAAAAATTATATATTAACAAATTGTTAAAATTGATCTAATTTATGAGAATTTTAAATATTTTATAGGGTTACATTCACAAAATAATTTCTTTCAGATAATGAGTTTCTTAAAGATTTTCGTAGATACGTGAATTTGAGTTATATAACAATTTTTAAAAAAATTTAAGTAATTGATTTTCTTAAATATTTATAATCTAAAACTTTAAATTATTATTTAAATTGAACTTTTCATTTAATTTTTATTTTTACATATATATCATCGAAAAGTGATGTTTTCCTCCAATATAACGATTTAAAGAAGAAGTCGTTCAATTAAAACAAAAAGACTTACGCTGCAGTTAAACTTGGTGGGCTTCACGTTTAGCTTTAGAGCCCAAAGCTGACACGTAATCGTAAAGAGCCCAAAGCCTTTTCCAATACTGCACGTCAGCTTACGACCAATCAAAATCGCCCATCTCTAAATCTGTCTGAACATACATGACACTTATCTCGTTGCTACGTGGCACGATCCTGCATGAGTGGGTCCTACTATTTATCCACTTGTTTTTAATATAAATAAGTCTGTTATTTTATTTCTTTTTTTTTTCTTTTAAAAGTTTTAAATCTGAACCGCGAGCAGAGCTTCTTCATCTCTCTGGTTTTTACCGCCCTCTGCGTTTCCGCTTCAAGTATTCGTTTACAGAGAATCTAAAATCCTTACCCTAACACTTATCTTCTGAACCTTCATTTATCGAATGAATCAAATTTATGTGTAACAAAAGCTCAATTCGTTAACCTCAGATCTATAAGATCCAGACTCTGACTCAAAAAGTTCCTTCTCGCGGTTGTTCGTTTGGGTCGAATTCCAGGGAACTTGTGTCTGTGTTTGAATTGATTTTTCAGGCTGTTTAGGGTGGCCTTAATGGATTTGGTAGACCAGCTTTAGCGGTTATTGACAGTTACTTAAGTTTTCGTAAATAATGTATTTTTTTGTTCTATGTTTCTCTGGAGTCAAAAACCGATTCAAGCCCAAACTACGAAGCACTGTTGGTGTAATAATGTACATTACTATTCAATTTGTCTCGTGGTTTTGCGGTTTTCGGGTAAGTTTGGAGTTTGTCCATGGGAGAAAGTGTAATTTGTGCGGAAATGGCCTCGGATGTGAATTTTGAGAAAGATAATACTTCGGATAACGAGTTTCTGGTAGCTGGCGCACAGCAGGAAGCGTTTCCCTACAGGAAAGAGGCAAAAGAAGCGTCAACTGAGGGTATTAAGTCTGAAGTTTCGAGTCGCATAGTTTCGCCTAGAGAAAATGCTTCGAGTTGTCACGAGATTAGTAGCCACTGGTCTGACTTGTTACGAAGTTACCAAGTGGGTCGTGGCAGGGAAACTTACACGTCTTCTGGAAGTTCGAGTCCGGTGGAAGCCCTGAGTGAGGAAGAGCCGCCGATTAGTGATAACACGGACGCGCATGTCAGCATCCCTCAGAATGATAACCCTGGTTCGGTTTCGTTTCTGTTTGTCACTCTGTGTTGTAGATACTTAAGCATGTTAGTTCATCTGGGATTAGGAGGATTACTCTCAAAATTAGCGAAAGAAATGAGGATTATGACACCCAGACCGCTACTTCGGTGGCTGAACCTGCGACTAGTGCCATCGATCGAGGAGTGTCTTACACTGAAGAAGATGCAAGGGACTACTCTTCATGTAATCATTCCGGCGGAGAAGTTTCTGGACGTATGGATGATTGTACATATGTTTCCAATATGGAGTCGAAGATATGTAAGAAAGTAGTTCCTCACAACTATCCTTCAAATGTTAGGAAGCTGCTGTCAACTGGCATCCTTGATGGGGCGAGGCTGAAGTATTTATCCCTTTCTCCAGCGGTAAGTAAACATGGATTTTTCGTTGCTTTGATTGTGTACATTTTACTGATCGTCCAAAATCCTAATGTTGTTGTAATGATGTGCCAGCGGGAGCTAGATGGAATTATAGATGGTGGACGGTACCTGTGCGGCTGTTCAATTTGCAATTTCTCCAGAGTAAACTGGCGTGTTTCCTACTCTGATTGCACTTGCACAAATTGATTAACCATTTATAGTAATTGTGAGACTGAATTGTACCTGATAGGTTTATGAGTTTGAGCAGCATGCTGGTTTTAAGACTAGCATCCAAATAATCATATACACGTACAGAATGGGAGACCAATTTACAGTGTTGTTCAAGCAGTAAAGACTGCTCCGCCTAGTATGCTGGATGAAGTTGTGAAAGACATGGCTGTTTCATCCATTAATGAGGAATTCTTCCAGGTTTGTAAAGGTGATAATGTTTGATTTATTGCATATTGTACTTGCTTATTGAGCAATTTTTTAAAATTGTCGGTGTTGGTAATGTTTGTATTAATTTTGTCAAAAATCAATCCACTCAACAAACAATAATATCAAAAAGTATGGCCTATATATATATGAATTCTTCATGCTCTTTTTTGATTAATCTTAATTGCATATGCAGCTAGTCTACCGCCAACCAATCAAAAGATTGGTCTAGATACAAGACATTACAGCAAGCTACCTTTGCCTTACTTTTTCTTAAGGTGAAACTTCCTATTGTCTACTTTCGTATCTAACCTTATATGCTAATTTATAGTTTTACCTTTCCCCTCTTGTTTCCTTTTCTATAAGCTGCCTGGAATCATTTGGCTGTATTACTTAGTGTTTGGAGTAATTAATACTAAAAAGGTTTATGAAGTTCTAGCCTAGAACATTTTCCCTCTGCTTGATTCAACTTTTAGTAAAACCAATCCAGTTATTCCTGGTTTAATGCAAAGTGATACAATTTCCTGCAATGTGAATTAATGCTGCTTTACTGTAATTACAAGTGGCTAAGGTGTAAAAGGCAACTGTATCCTGTTCTCTTCAATGTTAAGACACGTTAGATAGTTCCAAAAGTTTTTCTGCGTTATAGAGCCGGGCACTTTCTATGACAAACATGTTCGAGGGAATGCATTTGATTGCATAATCTCTCCCTCAGATCTTTCGATTTCACTTTCTTACCTAGACATAACTTTACTTGTTCCTCTTTTATATTTTCCTGATTATTGAAGATTTCCCATTAACTTCTTGCGGTTCTGACTCTTGTTGGTTATTCTCCCATCTATCCTTTCTGGTCCTCTTTCTTAATCTCTCAAAATATACACATGCTGGTATCGTATGTCAAGATATATTTTATCATTTCCTGTTTCCCTTTCAATTGATTTTTCAGTTAATTTGAGTCGGATCTTTAGTAGCCCACACACACTGATATTGTTTGCCTTTCTAGATAGATTTTATCATAGATGCTATTTCTCTTTAGTGATCTGGGGTTATCGCTACTTCCCTGCTCGCGCAGTCATTTTGTTTTAAGTTCTGTGGTATGTAAACATCACAAGGATTCAACTGAGTGGCAGGAGAAGAAATATAAAGCGCCAAGGGGTTAATTTATTGAAAAACTGCTTGATGTTCTTACAAAGGTCTTTAAAACTTTTATCTAGGCCAGGTTGCTTGTTTCTTCTAGATGGTGCTAGGCTTTGGTTGCAATTTCTTCTCTTGGAAATTTCGTAGATTGCAGCATTAAGTTTATAACTTAATTTCTAATCATTTTTTGCTGAGAATTTTGTGAAATTTGCAGCCAGCCCACCCAAACCTTAGGAGGAACTGGTTGGCCAACTTCAAGTTTTTTCTACACAGCAAGTTTGTCAGAGCACTTTTATGAGTATTTCAGAAGAGCAGAGACGTGCATTGAAGCGGTCTGTATCTCCCTCTCTATGCCTCTCTCTATAGAATGGGAAATAATAGTGAAAACAAGTTCTTATCTATTTCTTGTTTGTATTTTAGCATTTTCTTTGTTTTTTTGCTTGTCAGCTTTTCCTATGTAAAGGTATCTGACTTATGTTCACAATACTGTCTTGTTCGCTGATGGGTTCATTGCACTCACAGACCAAGCTCCTATGAATCTGGGTTGGTGGCTAAACAAAAAAAAACACCAGAGGGTGGTTCAAAGAGAAGGTTATTACTGTTATACTAATCAAAATCTGTTTGTCTTGTTATGTTCTACCTTGAATTATTTAACCTGGAGAAAATTGGCAGAGATAATGATCTTCACCGGCTACTTTTTATGCCTGATGGTCTTTCAGATGGTGCTGAATTAGCTTATTATGTAAAAGGACATGTAAGTTGTGTGTTTTGTAACCATGATATATGTATTCTTTTGGTCATCCTCTTGACCTAATTTAGTGATGCATTTTTTTTTTCAGAAAATTTTAGGCGGCTACAAGCATGGAAATGGCATATTCTGTAATTGCTGTGAAACAGAGGTAAGGTGATGAAGATGAACAGTCATAGTGGTTCATGAAGTTTGCATGTGATCATTTAAGTTCAATCCTTTGATACCTCATACTATTCAATTATCTTTCTTTGCATGAATAGATCAGTCCGTCTCAATTTGAGGCACACGCTGGAATGGCTGCTAGGCGTCAACCGTGAGTAGCCTCTTAAAAGTAGTTCTGACATCTTGATGATGTAAATTAGATTGATTTATCTCTACTCAAATATTTGTACCTTTTGCAGTTACCATCACATTTACAGTTCTAATGGACTGACCCTCCATGACATAGCTATTTCACTGAAAAATGGAAAAAGCCTTACAGCTAGTGTGAGCGATGATATGTGCACAAAATGTGGAGATGGGGGGAACCTAATATGTTGTGAAACTTGTCCTCAGGCATTTCATCCATGTATATCTTGTTTGCAGTTTATGTTATATCTTTAGTTATGTGTTATGTAATAGAATGCTTTTTTCAGTTTATTTCCCTTTGGCGTTCTTAGTCTTCTCAAATACTATATGGTTTTAATGTTCCTGTTCAATAGGTGTGTTGGCATGTTGTATTTGTACTTAACTCTTCTCACTGCTTCTCACCGAATAACTCTTATTGCAAAGGAACAATGTCTTATGTCATTTAGTCCTCTCACATTATTTTTGATTTGGTTGGATATTTTTGTGCTGCAGCATGCTTGGATTTGCAGTCAGTTGCCAAGGCTTCTTGGTGTTGTTCAAACTGTAATAAATTTGGCCATGGATCAAAATCTATCATTATTCAATCGACTCGAGTTGTTAAAAGTCTAGAATCTGGAATTGGTGGTTGTGCTATTTGCAGGTTGGTTAATCCCTTGAGTGTTTTTACTGAATTGTAATCTTTCTGAATAGTGAGACTAACTGGTTAGATTGATATAGCTATAAGAAACTCTGGATATCATCATATTGGCTTATCATATGGTTTTGCTGAGGGCGAGTTTGGGAAATAAGTAAACTGATTGATGCTATCATGGGATGGGATGATGGAAAAAGCAAAATAACAAAATCGAGGGTTTAGAGAATTGACTGTTAGAGGGTGTCATTGTTCAATTTCCTTTAGGAATTTTCTTTTGTTCCCGTATTTTTAATTACTCTCTTGTTTTTGTTGATCATCAGTTTTTGTGTTTTTGTTTGTCTACTTTTTAATTTTTTTTGTTAGCCAATATTTTACATTTCCTGTTTTTTATTGTTCACTAGGGGCCATGATTTTCAGGCACAAACTTTTGGTGACCGGACAGTTATATACTGTGACCAAGTATGCCTTTCTTCATCATCAAAACTTGCAGAAGTTTTTTCAGTTCTTTATTGTCTAGCTTATTTGGGTTTTGTTATTTCTTCCTTCAGTGTGAAAAGGAGTTTCACATAGGTTGTTTAAGAGACAGTGGACGCTGTGATTTAAAAGTAGGTTTAATACTAACATAGTTACTTTAGTGTAGTTGGTCTTGCAGTTGTAGTCACTGATGCTTCTTGCATGATCACTTCAGGAGGTTCCTAAGGATGATTGGTTCTGCTGTGATTACTGTGATCAAATCCATGCAGTTTTAAAGGATTCTGTTAACAGTGGAGTACAGATGATTCCGTCGGAACTGTTAGATATCATAAATAGAAAACATGCTGAGAGAGGGCTATTACTTGATGAAGCTGCTGGTGATGTTCAATGGAGAATTTTGATGGGTAAAAGTCACATTCGGAGAGATTTACTATCAGCAGCTACTGCAGTTTTCCGAGTAAGTAGTTAATAGTCTTGAACTTTTTGCGTGCTCCTTCAAGTTGTGAACCACAACCTCTCTCTCCCCTGATTCCATGAACTTGGCTCAACTGACAACAATCTATGCTTTTCAAGCCAATCTTCTCTCCAGCTTTTGGGATTGGCTCCATTTGTGTATTAAGACATGCTTTCTAAGTTGCCGAGGAGAGTTTTGATTGTGCAACTATTTCTTAAGCTGCTTCCTCCGTTCTTTGACAGGAATGTTTTGGTCCTATTGTTGCAAAATCTGGTCGTGATCTGATTCCTGTTATGGTCTACGGGTAATTCCTCTTTTCTTTGCTTAATTTTTTGAAAATTTTTCTGCCTCAACTCTTTTGATATTGGCATTACCTTCTCTGTCACTATGAGGTTGGTATTCCATTCCAAATGCTGTAGTAGCCATATCTGAGTTTCTCTGTAATGGAAGGAGAAGAGTCTACTCATTTGTGGGTCATAAATTTCTTAGAAAAGGAGTTATATTAATGTGGTATTATCTCCCTCATGAAAGTATCTTCCTTACGCTCATGTTGTAATGTGAAAATAAGTGGAAGCTAGATCTCACATTCTTCTATAATTTTTCTTTTATTTATTCTTAATAAACTCAGGATAATTGGAAAGAAACAATCTCAAGTGATTGGTTGACATACTAATTCCATTAGGCCCAATGTGTTTCCTTAGTTTTTTTTTTTTTTTCAGATTTGCAGTTCGTTCATCATAAACAAAACATTAATTCTTATTTCCTCCTAACTTGTTGCAGGAGAAATATATCTGGCCAAGAGTTTGGGAATATGTATTGTGTACTTTTGACTGTAAAGTATGCTGCTTCTCCTGAATATTCCTCATGTTCTGATTGGAAACATGTTTCATTAAACAATGTCCTCATTTATCTCAAATCATTCTTTTAAATACACAGGGGTGCTGTTGTGTCAGCCGGACTTCTTAGAGTTTTTGGTAGGGAAGTTGCCGAGCTTCCTTTGATCGCCACGTGTAAAGAACATCAAGGAAAGGTAAGAAGCTAATGGTCGATCAATGTCTCTTTCTTATTTTTCCTAAAATGAGATGTCGATGTTTTGTGCTTGCTGATGGATAACCTTACTAGATTGCCTTTTGGATTTTCTATATCCAGGGCTATTTCCAGGCTCTGTTCTCATCCATTGAGAGGTTGTTATGCTTCTTGAATGTGGAAAACCTGGTGCTACCTGCAGCTAAGGAAGCTGAATCAATCTGGACAAATAAATTTGGCTTCAGGAAGACGAGTGAGGCACAAGTAAGTTACAGTTGTTTGAGAGTCTGCATGGTCCAAGCAACATCTCTTTATCCGATTATGACATGATGAAATCATCAATTACAAACAAAAATTAAAAATATTATTATTGTAAAATTTTATTGCATTTCAATGTTTTAGAATAATCTGCAAATATCTTGAATCCTGCTTTTATATTTCTGAATTGTAGAAAACAAGTTCAAACTGTTGTAGTCAGTATGAGTTCCAATCAGGAACCAGAGGAAATTTAAGCTACACTGGTCATCAATGTCTTAGTAAAGCACATAGAGCACTAAAGAAAGTTTTTTTTTTGTTTCTTTTGTTCCTATTTTTTGTTTCTTTCCTTATCAATAAAAAATAAATAAGAAAAAGATGAAGTTCAAGTAAAATGAGATGATGCTTTATGCAGTTCTTTATCTTGTCTTTTGTTCTTTTCATTCTTGGAGGAAGCTATTATCTTTCATTTTTTCCTTTTATTGTGAAAGAAAATGGCTTTTTGTAGCAAGTACTACACATCATATAAGCAATAGTTGGAAGTTGTTGATGAAATGAAAAACTGATGCATGATTTCCTTTTCGATCAGTTGTTGCGGTATACAAGGGATTTCCAGCTGACGATATTTAAGGACACGTCAATGCTAGAGAAGGAAGTGCCAACAAGCAACGCGTCAAAGTAAGAAGCTGGTTCCATACCTTGCTTAGATCAACAATTACCTTTTTCCTGTAAAATTGTTGGTTGCTGCTGAACTCTGATTGGAGACATAATTGACAGATTCATATGATAGAAGTTCGTGAAAAGAATTGGAAAGTTGTTCTTTCTTGCAACCTATCTTAGCATTTGCTATAACATAAACTTTGAGACGGGTTGAGTGATGCTGTATATAAGCTCTTGGTTTTTGTTATTATTTATTATTACCTTTTATCATGGTAGAGTTTGTGTATGCAGAAATCTGTTGGATGTGTTTCTTCTGGTTCTGGGAATCATCAATCATCATAGAGATGAATCTTTCAGGCCAGTCCAATAAATAGTTCTTGAATATATAAAACCAATTAAATTGGCTTCACAGATGACAGAACAGATTAAGCTATTATGGTGAAATGATCACTTAATATGATATCAGAGTCTTTATGATTAAGTGGTCATGAGTTTAAATTTTATTATTCACCTATTATTCAGCATAAGATAGATTGAGTATGTACAAGTTTTAATTCTAAAAAGCTTTCACTTAAAAGAGTGTGTTAGTGAATATATAAAACTAATTAAGTTGACTTTACACAATAACTTAAGCTATTGCAATGAAACGATCACTTACGATCACTTAATAAAGCTGTTTATGATTTTTATATTAGATCAACATATATATGTTGAGTTTAAAATCTGATTAGATTGGATTAAATTCAAAAAATATATAAATTATATAAAATTTTCTTAATTTATAACAAAATTAATATTATTTTAATTAAAAATAATTACAAAATTAATATTATTTTAATTAAAAATAATTACAAAATTAAATTGATGAGCTCGAATTTAAATCTTAATTATAACTTGAAAAATTAAAATAAAAAATACGGAGGAAATTGCTACGGAATTGAAATAAAAACGTATGAATATATAAACGCAAGGCAGTAACAGGAAAGAAGAGAAAATCATTTCTGGAATGTTCTACTCGTAAAAGAGGGTTTTACGAGGGTTTATGCTAACTAGCTGCGCCTCCGAAAGCTAAGCTCCTAAACCTCAACCTCCTTCAAGCTCGCATCGCATCGCATCCATGGCTTTCGCTTCTAGGTTTCGGCATGCTACGTCGACTCTGTCGTCACAATTCTCATTGACTCACTTATATTCGACGCTCACTTCTCCTAGGCTCTTTGTTAGCGGTATGCTTTTTTCTTCCTTTTACTGTCTGCAACTGCAAGAGTCAAATTTCTTATTATGACCTCCAGACCTCAAAACTTGCAGGTCTTTCGAGGCTGACAACAGACGAGAAGCTCAAAGAGGCATTTTCTTCTTTCGGGCAGCTCGTTGAAGGTAACGGGCAACTCTCTGTTTCTGCCCCTTGGATCTTGTATATGATTATTCCTCTAGTCTGACATTACCATCTCGTTGTTAGCTAAAGTGATCACAGATAGGGTCTCGGGAAGGTCAAAGGGGTTTGCATTTGTGACCTATACAAACATAGAAGAAGCTGAGAGAGCTCGTGAAGGAATGAATGCTAAGTTCTTGGATGGTTGGGTCATCTTCGTCGACCCCGCCAAGCCAAGGGAGTTCAGGCCTCCACCACCTCAACCTGAAACAGAGCAATCTGAAACTGGATTTAGGACGAACAAGACTGTTGGATGGTGTGGCTGATTTAATTGGATTGGAAGATACATTGTTAGAGGGATTTTATAACCGTCTTTTTCCTTTATCATGTATCTTATTCATTCCTAAGCAACGATGCATTTACTTGGCAAACTCTTGTGCGTCAGTGAACCTATAGTATGTGCTTATTTATTAAAAAAACCAATGCACTGGAGTGATGCAATTCTTTTTTCATATAGCCAATCTGCTATAGGAATTGTTGAATACCTTGCTGCTGCCAGATGTTCAACAGATGATGGATCTGTAACAAATGCAGAGTAAACAACACTAGTTATGTGGCACGGACACGGCAAAATAGAGTCGTGTTCGTGTGTCGGACACCCACTGACACACGGTAGACACAGTTCAGACACGTCTAGAGACCACTTAGATATTGCTTAATGGAATATATGCTTCATTGAATATATGCTTTATATTTTTTGAGAGGAACTTATAAAGTATTAAATATGTATAAACTATCAGGATGTTGAAAGTCTTGAAACACATCAATCAATATATATCATATTATAAATTCTGATTTTTTTTTCTTAATTTTAAATTTTATAATATATATATATATATCGTGTCCATGTCCACCAAATTTTAGAAGTTAGTGTGTCCCGTGTCTGTGTCCGTGCTTCTTAGAACACTAGGAACAAGCCAACATAACCTTTATCAATCATCATTGGCCTTCAAAGAATAAGGCACATCGATCTTTCCACAACGTTAAAGTAACATACATAACAACAATAACGAAGCCAATTCTTCAAAGATCACCGAATGCCCAGATCAAGGCATTGGCACGGGCTTACTCTTAATCTTTGGTAGCCTGTCAATACCCCTTTGCTTATAACCACAATGACAAAGATCATTCAAATCCATAGAATACTCTGAAGAGAATATAAGTGTGCAGGAATAGAAGTATCTACGTTTAACATACCAAGTGAAGCAAACCAAACATTACGTTTCATTTTATATTTACAGGGACAGCGGTAACTCAATAGGCAGTATGTAAAACACATATCCAGCTAAAATTCATAGCTTAGCAGGGTGTCAACCCAAAGATGCAAGAAGTAGTGAGCATATCGCTCAAAGTCTCCATGACCATGACAGTCACTGACCAACAGAACCTCCAACGTATTTATTTATTTACACAACCACTGAATAGAGGACAAGAAGCAGAATCAAGCTGCAAGCTCAAAGCGCCTCAGCAACAGAGTAATGAAACTGAGTAGGTGATTTCTTCAGGAAGCTACTCCCACAATGGTCTGGGCTACCGACATCAAAATCACCAGTGTCTACAGAGTCAAGAACTAGATTTGAATTAGCAAACGTCTGGTAACATTTATCAGACCTCCCACCAAGTTTGCGATGTTGCTTCTTGTCTTTACCACCCCCACCTCGTGAAGAGTTGCCTTTCTGGCCTTTCTTGCCATTTTTCTTGTAGTTGTTATCTTTGTCTCTGCCTTTCCTAGATTTCTTCGGTTTGCTTCTTACTACGTGAGATTGTGAATTAGGAATGGGATCATAAACATCAGGGGCCCAAGTTACATTCAATTTCCTAGGACTTAGTCCTTGTTTCTCTCTGCTACCTTTCATGGCAGACACAATCTGCAAAGAAGAAAAAGTGTAAAGAACCCCATTAGCATAAAAGGCACATGGAATCCTAATTAAAACACTTCTCTGCACAATTATTTGGAGGAAGAAGTTTTTTATATCCTAAACTCGAATTCAAAACTGTAAGAAATAAAACATAAATATCGGGTATGAGTAGAGATTTTACAGGCATGGACACTGTTCGTGCGATGGGTTGCTCTGCCGATGGTATCTGCAATGACAAATCAGGTTCAACATCTTCTTCGCCAGATGTTTTACCACTGCATGGGAATGTAGCAGACTTGTCCAAGCACTTCTTCACTGGTTTTGTGCCAGAAGATTCGAGCTCCTTGATTCCTTCATCTCCATCGCTGTTATCATCTCCATCAGAATCGCACTGTTCTGTAAGATCTTGCAGTCTAACCAACTTTCCAATTCCATTTCCAAGTTCATCAACCAGAATATTGTCGCTGGCATGGCAACGAGAACTAACATCCATCGATCACAAAAAGTGCAAGAAAGATCTGGAATAGCGGGACATACAGAACAGTCCACCTTAAATTCAGCAAAAGATAGCCCTTAAGATGAAAGTATACAGAATGCAACAGAAAGAGATCAGAATTCCATACAGATGATCAAATACATAATTGTCCATTCACACCGACCACTAATCGACTAATCTCCTAACGTTCACCGTGACTAACTGGTTTTATCTAACATTTCATGACAATCATAAAACCCAATCAATCAAACACTGTATGGTGTGAAAAATAAACGATCCAATCAATATAATTAACAAAAAATCACTGGTAGATAATGTTACAGGCATTCCCAGCACATAGGTAGCATGGCCTAATCGCCGTTGGATCTGACGATCATACAATCAACATATCAGATCTGATCAGAAACCCAAGAGACGACACACAATGAATTAAAATATGCAAAAGAGCAAAAATCAAGCACGAAATTAGAAGAAAAATACCTGCTTTAGATTTATAGGAACTCCCAACCAAACGAGTCACCTCCAAAAAAAACTACGATTTGATATCTCAAAACTCTCGGAGATAGATTAATCTTTCAAAACTCCAAACCACGACGAAAACGATAGAAAACAAGGGGTAAAAGAGAAAAGAAATCGACGAGAAGAAGTAATATAGAGATAGGGATAGGGAAACAAAAAGGAAAGATGTTAGCTAAGATTACCACGACGGTCACTTTTCTCGAGGTGTTTAAAACGGAATCGACGATGAAAGAAAATCAAAGAAGGTATTAATGGAGGCAATACGTCGCCCACCGGCGGCATTATTCTATCCCCTCTACGAAACCCTAGCTGTATAAACCCTAACCCCAACGCGCCTTCTTCTTCTTCTTCTTCTTCTGATTCAAACTTTGAATAGATCAAGAGGCTTTGGATTGGATAGGTGCGTGTTTCAATTTAATCCATTCGACACGTGAATGAGGTCAATCCGTGGATATTTTGATCGGAGTTTTGGATCAGACTTGACTTGCAAGCTTTGTGAAAGGGAAAGACAAGAATATATATATAAATAGTCATCTCATCCCACGGTGGGCGAGTCTTGTGGCGGTTTCCCGAGCCCAATCAGATCCCTCCACGTCCCTCCTCTTTGCTGGCTGGCGGGCCCCCTTCTCTTTTCTTTACTCTGAGATTTTTTGAGGAGTTTACATTTTACATGTATTGGGCCTCTAGCCCATGTTTATATCGTTGTCCTCTGTCTCGATGTTTGCATGTATTGGGCCTCTAGCCCATGTTAATGTTATCAAATTGAAATTTTGTCTATTTTACATTATAAAATCTAAGATTTTTTAAAATTCTTTGATCATAGCTTTGTTGATTATATCCATGGAACCTCCTATTAAAAAACCTCATATGTTTCTGTCAACAGCTAAAGATGTAGGTTCGAGATATGTATTTTGATATTTAAAATTCTTCTCAAATTTTTGAACTAAAAAGAAAGCTATGGAAAGCCAAGCAAGGACGTCGCGACGTTACATTGTTTTATAACAAGCCTGTAACTTTGTGGTAGGAATTGGACGTATGTTGTGAAGATCATTAGGACTATCTAAATGAATGTGTCCAATATAATAAAAGGAGGAAAACAATAAAGTTTATGCTTTTCTTGCAAGATTGAATCAAGAATTGGGCGAAGTTAGAGGCTGAAAATTAGAAAGAAAGCCTTTATCCTCTATTAGAGAGATTTTCTCATAAGTAAGCATTACAAGAAAATAAGGAATTGACAATAAAAAAATAACGACGGAAAATAAATTGTTGCAAATTACCAACGATATTTATTTGTCCGTCGAAGAAGTTGTCGACAAAATATTTATTAGTGATGGAACAATACCATCGGCAATTAAGGCGGAAATTGGTGGCACAATAATGAAGTTTTGACTTCTCCGACAGATTATTAGCGATGGAAAATTCCTTTGTTAAATTTTCAACTAATACATCGTCGTCTGCTTGCGATTAAACTTTATTAACTTAAACAAAACAATGCTTAGTTTAACGCCAAACGACCTCATTTTGTTTTAGTTAAAACAGTCCTGTAGACCCTCCCCAT
>JANIJH010000004.1:60468277-60482769 GCA_024520975.1 Erythroxylum areolatum | reverse complement strand
CAGTCTTTTTCTAACTAAAATTCAAAAATCAAATAATATCTAATCTAAATCAGCATAAAATAAAATCTAATTTATTTTATAGCTATCCCAATAATATCTCTAATAATATCTTTGACTGTTTCAAAGTCACATATTCAACAACCTCTCAAGACCTGAACATCTCCATCTAACAACCGTTGATCCATCGTCAGCTATTCTTAGGCCTAACAATTTCATTCACCATCCTACACTCACCTCCTGAAATATACGAGGTCGCAAAGCTGATCCAGTTTTGTGGTTCTAAATAACCTTCCCTATCGCCAGAATCGTAATCCGAATTTCAAGAATCAGTAACAATGGTTAAACTAAAGTAACATGAAATCGTAAGGATATAGCTTCTAGTTTCTACGAGCACCTTGCATCAAGCCTTTGGTTTTACCTTTTTTATTTAACTGCAATTTGTGTTCGTTCATGAACGCAACTTACAATTGCCGCGTACATTTCTTGAGAAGTCATAGAAGCAATCAATCAAAATCATACAGTAGGATGGTTCAGTGATCACGGTTGCCAAAATTCATCCCACAAAGCTAAGATCAACACAGTACACCCATCAGGGTCTTAGGATGGTGAAGATAAAAGTTAAGCAATCTTATTAAAATTCCAAAACAAGAAAGATTTGCCACTCATTGGATTATGTTCAATCACTACATCTATCGTGAACCTAACATCCGATGAAATCGAATGATATTCAAGAACTGGTAAATTTGGTAACCGCCTTAGTGCCTTCAGAAACAGCATGTTTAGCGAGCTCTCCGGGGAGTACCAATCGAACGGCAGTTTGGATCTCCCTGGACGTGATTGTAGGCTTCTTGTTATACCTCGCTAATCGCGAAGCTTCTTGAGCAAGCTTCTCGAAGATATCATTGATGAAACTATTCATGATCCCCATTGCCTTGCTCGAGATCCCTATATCCGGATGCACCTGTTTCAACACCTTGAATATATAGATCTTATACGTTTCGGTGCTCTTCTTTATCTTCTTCTTCTTCTTCTCGACGCCACCTTCTTTGGAGATCTTTTTCTCCGCCTTTGGTCGCTTCTCCGCCGACGCCGGAGCCTTTTCCGCAACCGCCGGTTTCTTCTCCGCCGGCTTCTTCTCGGGCTTAGGCGCCATAAAAACAAAAAATAATAGAACTCTAGTAAATTAAGGAGTGAACAAAAATGGAGAGCGAGTCCACGTTGGGTGAAGAAGATCGGGGAAAAGCGGAAGGTATATATAGAGATGTGAACTTAAATGTGATTGGTTGATATAATCTCGCGCGGATCGATGACCAGGCAAGAATACGGAGCGTTAGATGACGAGAAAGGGATGAATGGAGGGATGAGATCTAAGAAATGCAGTAATCTGATCGATTTTCCGCCACGAGTGAGGGCATTAAATTTTTTTTAATTTAATAGTTATTATTATTAATTAGTTTTTATAAATTAATAAATTCTTAAAATTAAAATTAATTAATTAATTTTTATTTTAATAATTTTTAATTAAACTAAAAAAATAAAAATAATATCTTTTAATTATATTTAATCTTGTAAACTTTAAACCTCTTTTTTACCGATTTAATTGACAGTCATTTAATTTATAGTCCAATCTTTAAAACATTGCGTACAAATCCAACTTTGATTTGAACCCTCCACTTGTTAAAATTCTCAATTGAGCCCCATAATAATATATCCATTTTAATTTCACCTATTTGTTTTCAATTTAATTAAAAAATTTTGTTGTCAAATTCTTAGTTATTTAAGTTTTTAATTTCTTATTTAATTAATTTTCTCTCAAGTCAACGAACTGGCACTCAAAAGTAATAGTAACTATCAAGTCAAACCAACTGGCACTCTTGTATATGCTATAAATTCTCTCAAGTTGAAACATCTGAACACAATACAAGATTAAACAAGGACCCTGAAAAGAAATCAGCGACTTGTATGCATCCAAGGCCTTGATCTCCCAAGCAAAAAACAGGAATTACAGAAATCTGAGAGCAGGCTCCATTGCAAACTTTCCAAGAACTGCACCTGAAGCATGAACTCAAACCAACCTGAAAATTTTAACAGGGAAAGAATAATGACGGTCCAGTAATTGCACCCAAAAATGATGATACAGGGCATAGTCAAACTAAGTGTGACATACTATTTCATGAAGTAAAACCTTTACCTCTACAGAACGATTGCAAGGTTTTGTATCAAGTAAAGTGCAGATTGAACAAAGAAGAAACTCAACGGGGAAGATGTTAATCCATGCATTTACTTCTTTGATAGACAGGAGCATTCATTTTGGTATTGCATATAAAAGTCCAACTTTCTTCAATAATCATAATCTGTTCCACATGGACACATAAAGGTGATACCCTATGCACAACCAGACTGCTCAGTTACATCATGCTCTTAACTCCACAAGAAGATGACTCAACTTTCCAACTTAAACCAAAACAAGTCGGAGCCATATCAGGAATTCAGAATGATTCTACTAATAGTTAACTCAGGTTACATTGAAAATATATTTCCTTGAAAACCAGGGAATAGTATCCCTATAAACATATCATATTTACACAATCTCCAGATGAAGTCTGCCAAAAGAAGGAGAAAGTACTCTGGTCAAGCAGCAACTTGGGAAATCCTACAACTTGGTCAAGCAGCTGTACATTTTGTACTTCCAGTGAGCCCCAAGATTCTAATTGCTAACATAAGAGAACATTTGACTATCCAATATTTCAGGTGAAGTAGAATGGTGGATAATTCTTTAAAAATATGAAGGGTAAGCTATGGTAAAACCAGAAACATGTACGAAATCTGATGAGCAAAACACAAAAAATGTTTCAGTTGTAACCACCATAAAAGCAACCTGGCCACAACTCTTGCACACTCAAATGTAACAGATCGATATCATTCAAACCGGATTGTAAAATCATAAAAGCCATATTAAGAATTATGGATACACTGCAATCCGTGCTAATGGCAAACAAAGAGACCAAAACCATTGTGAATTCCCACCAATATTCTATAATCGCAATGATCTCAAGAACCACATCATCGTTATGACTAGCAAACACACCATGAAGTCCAGACTCATGTCCTATCTTACTGAAATCTTCCTTCTACATCTGGACCACACTATTAATAATATAAGCTTCAACTTCGCCATAAATCTCATTAAGCTGCTCAACCTTTAGTTCTTACCAATAACATAAGAGTATTTCCTTCGATTGAAAAGGACCAACACATAAAAGGCATTTTATGAACTGATTCCTTCAACTTCTCTACCACTGATTAGGATATTAAGTCGAAGTCATGTTCTTATAATGTTCAAAACACATCCCAGTAGAAATGAAAACTAAATAATCAATTGACCAAAAAGAGAAAGCATAGCAAAGTGAATGTTAATTAAACACACCTTGATGAAGCACCGTTGATATTCCGATGAAGAATCCGAGCACCAGCACGTGAATCCCCACCATCGATCAACTCTCTCAACCCTAAGTTCTTAACTTTTTCTTCTTCTTTCTTCTCCTCCTCATCTTCCTCTTCCTCTTCCTCTTCTTTCTCTACGTTGTCAGTCTTACCCACCAATCTCTCAAAGTAATTCCCATATATATACTCAGGTGTATACCCGTTTTCTTCATCAAACAACATTATATGCCCATGCCACTCCCAAACCCGATAACCCGACCCCTTCTCTTCATGAAACCCAACGCATATATGGTGTTCCCCAATCGTCACCGCCTGACCCGAATTGGGTTTCAAGGAATCGGTCTTCCCGGACAGAATAATCCGGATGATTTCCTTCTCAAGCTTGGACTCCTCTTTGGAGAGTTGGGTTTTGGAGTCGGAGTTCTCGTCGTCGGAATCCTCTGAGAGATCGTTCGCGGCGTCGAAAAGGATATCCTCCAGGGATCGAGAGGGGAAGGAGTTGTTCGCGGTGGTCGGAGGGCGGATTTGGAGGCGACCCATCAAGGTTTGGAGGAGCAGATTGTCGAAGTTTGAGGTGTTGGTGAAGGAGCTCATGGTGTTCGAGGCTTGGGCTCTTAGGGGTTTTCAGAGAAGTGAAGAGGGTTTATGGCTCAATGGGTTGCGTATGTAACTATAATATATAAAAGATATTTCATAGTTTGGGGATAACAGCCTTCAGTTTTGTGCAGAAGTAGGAGTGATTCCTCATCTGGTGCCCGTGCGTTTGTTTTCAAAATAACAAAAATATATAAATGTAAACATTAACGGGGTGTTTGGAGTTAGACTTCATTTCTTCCGTGGAGCATTTGAAAATATCATTCCAATAATATCCATCTAATTATACCATATCTTTTCATCTCAAACAGTCCTTTCTACTTTAAACAATCCTTCTTACCAAAAAACGGAACAACAATACCTTTTTTACGATTCAGCAGCTCTCATTATATTCAGATTTTTCCTTTTTCTTGTTCACGGGTGTCATTTTCTTTTTCATTTTTTGTCTATAAACTTCGTTATCTTTTAAATTCATCGTGTAATTTAGCTTCTTCTTTCATTTTCCTATCATATCTACATTCTTTTACATTTCTTAAATTTTTTATATATCTAGATTTTTTATTTATTTGTTTTCGGCTACATTTTAAGTGAATCTTATTCCATTTGGCTACATTTTAATAATAAAATTTTTGATGATATCACTTATAATGAAATTGATATTTATAATTTGCACAATGTAAGCGTGAATATTTATTATTTAATAAGATTATTTTTTAGTAAAGGATAAAAATATCATATAAAATAATTAAATTCATTTTGATTGTATTCTAAACAGTATAATTGAATTCAATTCTTATAGAACAGCCTTAAATCCTTAAGCCAGCTGTCTCATCCTATGAGGTGCCTACAAACCAGCGAGGGGATTAATCATTGGGTTTGTTGGTGGATACCCTGATCTTGGACCAAAAAAATTCAATTATAATATTACTGGATTTATTTCAAACAATATAAATTCAATTCAATTCAATATCATTAATATAATTGAATCCAATTTGCTATTGAAGTCTAATTAAATTCAATTCTAATATTACTGGGTTTGTTCCAAACAGTATAAATTCAACTCAATTCAATATCATTAATGTAATTGAATCCAATTCGTTAATGAATTCAATTTAATTAAACATATAATAATCAAAATTTATTAATAATAACTTAACTCAATTCTTAAATCAAATTTAAATTAATTTAAAAATATAAGTAATATTTAATTAGTCAAAAGTGATTACTTAAATCATACGGGAGGCATATGGCTTTTACTCTATTAAAGATGACAAGAACCTAGTTTGCCTTTTTGTTTTACTTTCTGAAACCTAACTTATTCGTTCCTTTCTTTTTATAGTCTCAATTTTTTAACTTATCAATTTGATCCTTCAAAAAAACTTTCTAAAGAATAATAAACAAACAAACTTCGCAATCTAATTTTATTAACCGGATTAAGAGGCATAAATAACTTGAATGATGTTTTTAAAAAAATCATAATCAAGAATCAGATAATTAATAGATAACAGGATTGGTCAAACAGATTTTATGGTAGACTTCAAATAACACCCAACTGTTTTGCCTTGCCTTCATTATTACTGCCAGTAATGTGTAAATTAGAGTTAAACTTTAAAAGATAATATGACATTGCAGAAGTCTAAAACCCATTCATTTTGACCATGATTAAGCGTTCAATAATGCCACTCCTAATGATTTCTTTGTTTTGGATACTGAAATTATGGTTTGGTTTAAAAAATAGAGTTCGAGGGTTTGTAATTCTAGTATTTCTTAATATTCTTAGCTACCATTTGGATTATTTGGCGGGGGCATGATCAAGCTTTCTTTGATGAGATTCCTTTGACAAAGTTTCAATAAGAATCTATTCTTTCTTTGACTATCCAGAATTGATGTCATTGCTTTGGTAGTGTTCAAAAGGATCCTACTACAGTTCAAAGACAGGTGTCATGGTTGGCCTCAAATCTTAATTACATTTGTTTAAATATTGATGGTAGTGCCTTAAATACTCCTGGAGGCACTAAAATTGGAGGTGTTTTTAGAGATCATTATGGGTGCTGGCTACGCTATTTTGCTGGTTATATTAGGGTTGTTAATAGCTGGTTATATTAGGGTTGTGACAAATATGACGGCAAAGCTTTTGGTCATAAAGGATTGAATATAGCCTGTATCAATGGTTTCAAAAAAATTATGGCAGTGGCAGACTCTTTAGAGTCCCTTCGGTTGATATAGGATTAGTTGTTTCACCCTTTAGCAAATATTGTAGCTGACATTATTATTTGTAACGGTTAGAATTGGGATATTTTATGGCATCACTCTCTAAGAGAAGGCAATCGCATGACAGACTCCCTTGCTAAACGAGGAAGCAAGAACCAACAAGAATTTCAAGAATGGATATCTCCAACTCCGAATCTCTTGCTCAACCTAGATGCTAATGAAGCAAGAACCGACAAGAATTTCAAGAATGGTTATCTCCACCTCCGGAACTCTTGCTCGACCTAGCTGCTGATGCTTGCGTGTTTTTTGAGGGATTGATCTTTCTTGTTCTCTCTTTTTGTTTTTGCATTTTAACTTTAGGATGTACCAAAAAAAAGGAAATCCAGTATGGGGCTAGTTCTACAGGAATATATACATGAAGTTTCAAAACTTCTAAATGGTAAACAACCAACTTGAATAAGGCGGAATAACTGAATTAACATGGCTAAGATCTATCAAACAATAAGTTGCAACATCTCTCTTAACTAGGAAAGGTATTAAATACACATAAACCAGTGATAATTGAAAGAAAGCTATGAAAGAATATACAAATTTTTCAGGGGTTAGGGATATGAAGATCAAAATAGAAACTGGCAATTGAAAGAAATCTATGAAAGAATATAAAAAATTTTCAGGAGTTAGGGACATGAAGATGAGCATACATTACAGTGAGATGAACATACATATGGTTACATTGTTGTAATAAGCAAACACCAAATCCGACTACAGATGTACCACAAACACATAGGTGGGTGGGAACACCAACATGTGCATAAATCAACATAAAGGAAAACTATATATAGCAGCAACTATGTATATAGGAGGATTCAACAAGTTCTGTAGGCCTTATGTAAAGTCTAGAACGACTACCGCCTCAGGCTCTCAACAATGTAATCTGCATAAAGATTCCTAAAAATGCAAAAGAGTAAAAATGGTTAGGACTAATTCTCATGCGATCAAAGATGAGAATTTCAGGTCAGGAGGAATTAAAAAATAAAAATTAGAAACTGTTCAGTGAAGTAAGATATTATGCCAGATTCTTTGGTGAATTCAGCTCAGATACGAGCCAAACTTTTTAACTCACACCACAGGCAAAACCAAAAGAACAATGCAGATTTTATGCCAGATTCTTCAGTGAGCGAACTGACACACAAACTAAATTCAACTCGCACACAAACAAACGAAAAAGAATAATGCAGATTCTTTGGAGAACCAACTGAGATAAAAAAAACCCAAACTTTAACACACATACAGATAAAACAAAAAGGTCAGAGAGGCACATCACTTACATTGAATGCTGGATTGCATCATATGCATCTGCAGCTGGCAGGAAGTCGTTAACAGCAACTTCCTTATTCTCATTTTTCTTGTCTGATTATATCATTAAGAAAAAGAAAATATATAATGGAACTTCACAGGTTCTGGCATCATTTTGGTTCATTCTTAAAATTCACTTCTCGTCATTTTTCATGCGTTCAGAACTTGCTAATGATGTAGAATAATAAGAAGGATACAATCCTCAAAGAAACGACGTATTTCAGCAAGACGATGTGGTGGAAGTTCCTTGATGTCATTGTAATGGCGGTACTCAGGATCATCAGCACAAACAGCAATTATCTTGTCGTCTTTCTCACCCTAAATTGAACAACAGCTTTCAAAGGCAGAAGATTTTGAGGCATGAGAATAAAAGGGCCCAACTTTTCTCATTTTGGGGTCACACACCTGATCAATCATTGGCATAAGGCCAATAGCTTTAGCCCGAAGGAAGCAACCTGGAAGAACTGGTTCCTGCACAATATATGTGGTTCTCAAGATAATCAAGACAATCATACTTCCAGCAAAAATAAAGAAAAAACCAGAAAACAACCGAGAGCTCAGTTATGGCCCTTATTGCAAGCATAAGTAGATGGATTTTATCTGAAAGTTTCAGATCGACGTAAGTACTTAAAGAATAAGTTCTTCCAGGCAAGCATACGTGCATCACAAATGTGATGATATACCTGCATGATAATCAAGACATCCATGGGATCATTATCCTCGCAAAGAGTACGAGGAATGAAGCCATAATTGTGAGGGTACACGACTGAAGAGTAAAGAATACGGTCAACCTGCACATGCAACAATTTTTTAAGTTAGACAAGTAATTAAAAAGACACACAGAAATGAGCTCAGCAACAACATTACCTTGATGAGTCCAGTTTTTTTGTCAAGTTCATATTTCACCTTGCTTCCTTTGCCAATTTCAACTACCTGCATAAATTATTAGCCATGTTTGAACCAACGTTGGTCAAGTAAACATAACATAGATCAAAACAATCATATATCGGGCAACCAGATATAACATAGAAATGTTAATGATCTAGAAGATTGTAATTTGAAAAAAATCACTGGAAAGAAATTCACAAAGTAATTTCCACAGTTACCAATAAACAGATGAAATTGAAATGACATTGCAAGGTCAAAATCAACAAACCATTTTAAGTTTTTCCAAGTGAATGAAAGTTGATATCTATCATAAGCAATTATCTGTGTTTATTATGTGTTAAAAGGGGTTCAATCAGACACATGATGGCTCAAGGAGACTATTGCTGGTCTTACAACTCCCTCATACCAAACTACTCAAAGGGACTTCCTGTTGTTATTGTTTAAGGTGGCTAATGAAATCATGTAGAGCTAGGTGCAGAACCAGTCTAGAACTAAGGCTACACTGAATATCAGAGTTAGGGCAGGAAATGTTACACAGTTGAATATCCTTGGAGCTCCAGGTCCTGCATTTAAATTCAAAGAAGCCATATAAAACACGTTATCAACTTAAATAGAACAACTATAAAGATTTAATTGATTTTGGCTTACAAAAATGTTTTATACCTATCTCAAGATCATGCCAGGGGTGTGCAGCAACAGACCTTCTGGTCATGGACGAAAGAATCCTTTCATTCAAAGGTGGATGAGAGGATTGGTTGGAGATGACAGACTTGACGTGAGTCTCATTAGGAGGAGCCATATCTGCCAGTTAACAGAAATTAGTAATGAAAATTGGGATAACCATGAACTGCCCAATGTACATGAAATAACTGTATAAACAGAGAATCTGTTATCATTGTCCAGAGTTAATCCATGCCAGATTTTTTGGGAGTAGAAGTAAAAAACACAGCAGTTACAATCAACAGCGGAAACCATATAAGAACAAGGAACATCATGGGGTAATATTGAAAAAGTGCAATATTACCCAGATCTGCTTAATTTTTAGAACAATGGAATTGAATAAACCAATTGGACCTCAATCAGTGACCTGAAAAACTTTCTAGCGTCCAACAGACATTTCAGCAAACGATATGTACCATTCTAAGCATACATCTAACTCAAGTTGACATGTCTACAACTCACTAATACAAAACCTTGGAAAAAAATTGGCATACATAGTCATTTAACACATTTTCACAGATCCTTCGCCGGCTCGTCCTGAGATTACAGACAAACACAATTCAAACCCCTTATCACACGCTCACGCTGTGACTTGACCCCTCTCCTTAACAATTAAGCAACATCTCATACTCAGAGCTAAATGAGTAGCCAACCTGGCCTATATCATTCTGTTTATCATGAAAATGCTCTAATGTCGAGATACACGTCGGTCGATACACATAAATCTGGAGAAAAAAATCCAATATAAAACTACCTTTATGACACTAACATGAAACTTACGGCTTAATCTAAGAGCCATAGATCCACCGAAATCATCTCAGCATTAAAAATAAAATAAAAGTTAAATAAGATCGTAAAACAGCCAATAAATCAAAGAAAACAGAAACAGTTAAGGCAGAAAACAGATGAATAGACTCATAAAAAATCAGAAACCACCAGAAAAAGAAGCATCTCAATCGACTCTACACACCTGAAGGCAAGAGCAAGTCCATATTTGTTAAACTGACCTGGTAACCGTCAACAGGTTCCGATCACTCAAAACAGAACAAAACGCACAGATCTCGAAAGCAAGAGAGAAAAAGAAGTTAAGAGAGAGAATATTCGAGAAGAGACGAGTAATAGAGACGACTTAGTTATAGAGAGCTGGTGGCGCTATGCTTGGGGGCCTGGGGCTCTTAAGTAGAGGAAAGCGAGAACCATGGAGAGAATGCGTTCCCGCTTTCATTCCTTTTATTTTTGTAATTTTTTTTAAAACCGCACCAAAAATGGCAAAATAAAAATAATATAAACTTTTAAAAACTCCGGTTAAACGTGGCATCAACCCGTATATTCCGTTTGGCAATTATGTTGTGGTCGCCAGCTGTGTGTCCGCCACAAGCGTCGAGCTATCATTGGTTCATAGTGGGACCCACTTATGAGAAAGACCGAGTTCCTAACGGTCTTTGCGCCAATGTTTCATGTTTGGTCCGCTTTGCGTTATCTCTAACGAACGGTAAGGACTCTCTGTTACGGTTCCGTCGGGGGCATATTCTATAGCATTCACTTACTTGGTAATATAGTAATTTACATAATAAAGAGGCTGTTCCAGCAACCATTAATTTGAGAAAAGTTATTGATCATGACAAGGTTAGGCAATAATAAAATTAGGGAAAAACGTATAGATTATTCCTAACGTTTATTAAACAGCCTAAATTAATATTTTAATAAAAATTTTAACATTTTAATTTGTTAGATATTACAATTAACATTTATGAGTTAACATATTAGAATTTTTTAATATATTCTCAAAATTATGTTGTAGTAGTATAAAAAAAATCCTTATATTATTAAGTTTAATGAAATTATAAGGTTATATTAAAATAAGGATTAAATAGAAATTCATCATTATCATATTCAGTCCAAAGTCTCACAATAAAGTAAAATTTAAAGAGATCTGATAATATGCAGCCTTATTTCTACATAGTAAAGAGATTGTTTCTGGTAGACTCACATGTAGATATGACAATAAAAGAATGATACAGTTTAAAGAGTAAAAAATGACAAATAAATCAATAATTTAAAATAAGTTTTCAAATAAAATAAAAAAGAATTAAAACTTAAAAAAATAATAGCTTTAAAAAAGTATATATCTACAAAATAGATCTCTAAGAAATTTATAGTTTAAATATATCTTATATGTTGCAAAGTTCTACTTCTATTTGGTGTGATGTAAAGTTCTACTCACCATTTATCTTAGTTATGTGTGTCAATCTTGGGTAGGATTATCCTTGCATTCGAAAATTTGTAATGTATAAATATTAACAATTCAATTATAAATATTTATATTTTATATTTATAAAGATATTTAAAAATGAGCTGTATTTTTAATAAAAAATTTATAGATTTATTAATACAATACTTATATGTATATGTATAATTTTTAAAAAAGTAGCCAACTAGAAGACCAATTTTGAGTAATCTTCATATTTGTAGGATTTGATTGGTAGCGATTTTTATGGGCACGATGCGTGTAAGCTGACCTGGATCCAATTTGGCATATCACACAATTAAAATGAAGTTATATATTTTATGGACGCAACTTCCGTTAGTTAATGTCAATAAAAACGGTGACCTTTTCAGCGGAGACTGACGGTGACAGCCAAATGGAAGAAAAAAAAGAACGGTTAAAATGCTTCCCAGAGTCTGCGGTTACACCGACATGACACCAAGACCTAGTATTAACGCTGAAGCAATAACAACCGATAGGATCGTGTCAACTGTATTCTTATATTAAACAAATAAGAATCCTATATAATATGGGAATCCATTCCTTGTGAAATTATGCCTATCCATTTGCATTTTTGTCTTTCCATAACCTACCAGTCTTAATTGACAATCTCGAAAAGATACAACTGCATAAACTTCTACATGGAACGACAAGGAAGACCGTTAGTGACGGGTCTTATTGGTTGGTCTAAAGTCTCCAGGGATCAAGGAGGAAAGTAATTGCCCATTTTTATATTCGTACGTGTGGACCTGCTGGCTGATTTGAATTGATCAGGTTTTGTTTCTTTTGATTAAGGCTGCTTTTCGAAAAATTCCAGCAATTTGAGAAAATTAAGGTCTGAGTGTTTTGACGAGTATTTTAATAAGTTGAATTGGTCGAAAATTTTAAAAAAACTTTTACTAATTTTAATTTTTTAATTTATTTTATTTTAGTAATTTTTTGATAAAATTGACCCATGAGTCAACCGACCTCATCTCTACAAATATGTTCGTTTTTTAATCATTAATATGCCTAAGAAGAACTCATTTACTATTTATGGTATTTAAGATTTTACTTTTTCTTCTTAACAAATTTCCTTTTTGTAGATTTAGATTGTACGCAAAAATCGCTAAGGATGTCTGGGACGTAGGCAATAGCTACTTAAATATCATAGTCGTCTGTTTGTTCGATATTCTCTGTCTCCTAATTCTTAATTTGCCCAACAGTTACAATTAAAGTCAACATGTTGGCCAATTCAAGCTTATATTTTCTTCAAATGGAGAGAACTGTTCACAAAATTTTTATGTTATAAATATTATTTTAATTGACTTTTAAACATTTAAATTCACTTATTATGCCTTTCTTTTATGGTAGGTCCATATATGATGTAGTCATATTAGCTTTCTTACAGATTGCAAAAAATTGGTTCTCCTAATTTTAGCGGTACAAAGTATGATTAAACTCAATTAGCGCACTCTTACAGGGAATAGATATTTTGTTTCAATTAATCAGTTCCAATCTTATTTTATTAAATCTCATCTATATATTTATATAAATTTTATATAAATGTGTAGATAAAATAAACAAAAGAAGGTTGGCTAACTGCAAACAAAACAAAGGATCTCATTCTCCTTTTTAAATAATAAGAAGGGTCATTTTTTAAAAAACTTTCAAAATTCAACTCAAAAGTTTAATCAAATTGACTCGGATCAACAATCAGACTAAACTTTGACTTATTTACCAAGTCTAAGTTTCCTGACCTATTTAAGAATATTAAAAAATCTAAATTTTAAACGATTTGAAGGGCTGTTTTAACTATAATAATCAATAGTAAATAGTTTTTAATTAAAAAGTGATATAAGTTGAAATTAATACTTTCCTTTGTATGAAGTTAGTTAAAGTGTTTTCTTATGATAAGTGATTTATTTAAACATTTCAAAATATTAAAATGAAATTTAAATATTAACAAAAGTCTTAAAAATTAACTAAATCTTTTTCCTAAAAGAATATCTAATATTTTATCCTCTATGAATTTAAATTTACTTAAGGATGACAATACGTCGAACCAAACTAGAGTAGGCAAAACATAAGTGCCTGAGCAAATTTTGAGTGGCAAGTCTAGCTTGGCCTAGCCTGATTCAGCTCTCGTACGGCTTAGTTGACATGATTATAGGTTGAGAAATGCGTTGTTTTTTTTTAAAAAAAAAAATAAAGTCGGGTTGGATTAGACTGGATCATGAGACTCACGAATTGCTCAACTCGTGGCCTAATTCGATTCAACTTTATTTATTTTTAATAAAAAAACAGGACACATTTCTCAACCCCATAATCAGGTCATCCGAGCTTAATCAGCCCGACCAGGCCATATTTGCCATCTGAAAATTTGACGCTTCACTTTAAGTTTTGCCTTGCAGCTTTTCAGACTTCCCACTTATTTATCCAACTTCTTTCTTTTTTTCTTTTTTATGGGATCGAATCTTTAGAACTTCCAACTTGTTCTAGAAAAGAGAAAAGGGACAGAAGATCGCACATTTCAAAGCAAGCTCTGTGCCAAATGGAAGAGCTTCAAGACTATCAAGTAACAGGACACAAAAAGCTAAAAAAGAAGCTAATGTCTCTGCCTTGATTCGCTTGAATACTCACATTTCATTTTGCTTTTCTTTTTCCTAAAGGACTTCTCTGCCGGCACTCAGCTTCTTTTCCAACGATTGGTTTACAAACATGCCGAGTATCTTGGGATGTGTTACACTATCAGATTGCGTAACTTAACTGGGAGCATATTGGGTCGTTTTATGATAAAAAGCTCGTACAAGAATCGTGTTCTGTAAGAATGGACGGTCAGTTCGAGTTCCATTTGGCAAATTTCTTTCGGTGGGATCGAGTTTCCTTGACATAACTGCTAGGCCCCGTTTGGTTTGGTTGGTACAGATTATTGCTGGGGAAAGTAATCTTTTTCTTAAAATTTAAATTATTACGTTTGGTTCGTTTCTTTGAGTAGTTAGGAAAGTAAAAACTTTCCTAATTTAGGGAAAGT
>JANIJH010000004.1:60412134-60425606 GCA_024520975.1 Erythroxylum areolatum | reverse complement strand
TATGTATAATTGACAATTCAAAGTTAGACAACACAACATGAACATCTTGGTAGATTGACAATTCAAAGTTAGACTATATATATATAAGTATGTGTGTGTGTGTGTGTGTATGTATGTATGTATGTATTATAATATATACATACATATATTATAAATATAATATCCATATATATATATATATATATATATATATATATATATATGTTACAATTAATAAGCAAGCTATGCGCAACATGTACTGTTAACTACGTCTAAGAATTAGAATCTAGGATTAAGACTTAAAAGTGACTGAGAAAAGTGTAAGGATTAGCAATTTGGAATGATCTAGATAGGGTTGGATGATATATTATTAAAATCTTAAAAGAAAAAAAACCAATAATAGTGTACAAAGCTATATATTCTCAAGTATTTAACATATGAGGTATATATATTATAAACCTCATCTGTTAAATGCTTATATACATACATACATACATACATACATACATACATGTATATGTATACATATATATTGAGTAGCATACATACATACTGAGTAGCATGAATTCTACTCAGTTTGTCACCTCATCTATTAATTGCTTATATATATACATATATATTGAGTTGACAAACTAAATAGAGTTCATGCTACTTATATCCATGACAAAGGTAGTTTAGTAAGTGTTTTGGCAAAAGTGGATATGAAGAAACAGAGAGTAGTTGAGTTTGATAGGAAGGATTTGAGGTATCAGGAGTTTGACAAGGGGAGCTCTGTGATAAGCATACTATAAGAAGCAAATGGTTTCAATGTAAAACTAAAGTTGGCAAAAGCAGCAACATAAAGTTGCAAATTCCTTTAGAAATTGAAATCTTCAAGAGAGCTCTATATGGAGAGTTTCGCAAGTTTTGTAAGGCTAGTAAACGCACTCAAGTCTACATTAGCTGAGAGCCGGGACAACACCAGCAACATTTCCACCATTGCACACTATCCCATTCCAAGAAGCAGGACAACCATTGAAATCAATAGACTCCTTATTCCATGATTCAAGGACATAACCTGTAGGATCATGCTTGATACCTTTCTTAAATTCAAGTAATGACAAGATTTCTTGAGAAGGGAGCTGCCCTAGTGCGCAGAGACACAATAAGGATAATATTAAAAGCCTAAATAGCTTTATATTCCTCCTACTAATGATCCACCAATGTTTAATACATAAGTTGAGTGAAAAATAAAGAAAAGCTTCTATATTTAGTAGGCAGATCTATATTTCAGACGACGAAATGTTTAACATGAACGAATCAACGTAGAACCGCAAGAAACTTGAGTCTCAAGAAAAAGGAATGCATGGAAGGCCTTTATTATCAAGAAGAAGATCATTTAACCATTTAGAGCTTGTAAAATTTGACCAAAATCTCACATTCTAACTGAAATCTTCAAGAGAGCTTTATATTTCAGGAGTTTACCTAGCAATAGGCCAAAGTTTGTAGAAGAGCTTCACGGGATTGATTCTGCTTCCAACAACAAACACTGGGATTTAACAAAGGAAACTTATGTTTACAGTGGTGTCAAAGAATTAAATGGAAGACATGAACCACAAACAAATTGAACAAGCTTTGACATTCAAGCAAAGAAGCCTGCTAGACTTCACATCATGATCTCAACTTTCATTAACAATACAGATTCTTAGTACCTCTCTCCTACATAAAGACTCAAACTTTGAAGCCTAAAAGGGCAAAGAGCCAAAGATGAAGAGAAGCAAGTAAAGAGAGGACCACAACTCATGACTGAATAGTACAATTCCCAAGTTGCTTCTTTATTTTCAACCTCAACAATCAAAAGCATACAACACCCAAATCACATTTACGCATGGCACAGCAATTGCAACCCAGAAAGAAGAATATGTACTTGAAGCTGAAGCAACGATACTCTTCCAAACACGCTTCTCGACTGCTACAATGGTCCTCTGCCAACTCTCTTCACCTGCTACAATGGATATTGTGTTCCCGCCAATATTGCGTTTGTTGTTATTAGTAAGGATAAATAATTGTAATATGAAAGATTATTAAGGGTATATTAGGTAGTGTATATTTATTAGTTTACGTTCCATCCTAAACCCTCCGAATCGGAGGTTTCTTATTTTTACTGTTTAGGATGAAACGGAACGTAACATGAAACTTTCCGCTTTCATCCTGTTTTATTCCATTCCATTATAAAACTTCCTTCCAAACAATGGAAGTGTGTTACGTTCCATTCTATCCCATTATTAACCTCTAAACCAAACAGAGCCTTCATGTTAAAGTATTATTAATAACCACAAAATAATAATATAAAATTTTTAAAAATATATAAATAATTGATACATTACTAAAGTTTAGAAAAAAAGAGATATGCTTTTATTAAAACCTTTTGAACTACATATGTATTATCCAAAACCTCTGTATATAGACATAAACATAAAATGTTTAATTAAATATACATAGGATTATTACAACTATAAATAAATCTCTTATTAAAAAGTTTAAACACTTTAATCTAATAATAAGAGATGAAGGGCCTGTTTGGTTGGATGTTAATTAATGGAATGGAATGGAGTATGATGAAACGGTTTATAATGAAATGAAAAGTTATATAGTGAAAAGTTGTTTGGAAGAAATGGAAAGGTTCATAATGTAATGTAGCGAAATGTTGTTTGGAAGATGGATGAAATAGAATGGAATGTATAATAAATGACTATTATACCCCTTATATTAAAATAGTTGTTGCAGGAGATTTATTATTTTATTATTAATTATATAAATATAATATTATTAATTACTTAATTTAATTTAATTTAATTTACTTTATGTGATTTATATTTAAAAATAATTTATTTATATTTTATATAAAAATACATACAAACAATTAAAGAATATTTTTTTACACATTTTCTATTTTCATTAATATAAATTGTATTCATTTTTATTTTATTATTAATTATATAAAATATTATTATTAATTATTTAATATATTTTATTTTATTTTATTCTATGTGATTTATATATACAAATAATTTTTTATTTTTATTTATATAGAAATATATACAAACAATTAAAGAATAATTTTTATATATTTTCTAATTTTCGTTAATAAAAATTTTATTTATTTTTATTTTTATTAATTATATACAATTTATTGTTAATTATAAAATTATTATTATTAATTATTTAGTAAATTTTATTTTATTTTATTCTATGTTATTTATATTTAAGAATAATTTATTTATATTTTTATTTAATTAATAAAAATATATTAAAAATTATTTTTTAATTGTTTGTATATATTTCTATATAAATAAAAATAAAAACTATTTTTATATATAATTTTTATTTTATTATTAATATATAGAATTTATTATTAATAATATAAAATTATTATTATTAATTATTTAATAAAATTTATTATATTAAATATTATTATATTCTATTTAATATATTAATATTATAACTTGGTCATAGTTGGTGTTAAGAAGAAATATTAAGGGTATATTGGGTAGTATATATTTATTAATTTACATTTTATCCTAAACCTTTCGAATCAGAGGTTTCTTATTTTTACTGTTTAAGATGGAATAGAACGTAATATAAAATCCTCTGCTTTCATCTCATTCAATTTTATTTTATTATAAAACCCTTAACTAAATGATGGAAGTGTATTACGTTCCATCTTATCCTCTCAATTACCGAGCTTAAGTTTTATGATTACTCTCTTTTAATTTTTGTATAATTTAATCTTTATAACAATTTTAGCTACAATTCCTTCAACTGTCATTCAAACCTAACAACCTCCTCCAAAAACTATAAAGTACTCTATTAAAATAAAAACTCATAATTATAGGATGAACTTAAGGTCAGATCCTGTAACATTTTATTCTAATATCTCAATGTACAACAACCAAAAAAAGAAACCTTTATTCTTATAAATTAATTTACAAGAATAATAATACTCAGTGAAAATTTCACTAAAATGCAAAATCTGAAATGGTTCAATAATATGCAATCTTACTCTTGACTAATAGAAAGGTTGTTTTTCTATCGAATAAATTAAACTAATTTATTAAAGTATAGTACAATATTACCAAAATCAATAAAATAGAACCTTCTGTTATTGATTTAATATACAATTTAGTACTTTATTTGTATGTAATATGATTGTCATTTAGAAACATCTTTATTAGTTAGGGATAAGACTACGTATTATTAAACCTCCTCAGATCTAATGTTTTAAGTAAATTTTTACTGACTATTGTTATTACTGTTGTTTATTTATATATAATATGATTATTGCAAAATTGAAAATTGAAAATTAAAAATTAAAAATATGTAATATTCTGTACCAACACTCAATCTTGTGGGCATCTTCGGTCTTCTTGGGCCTTATCATTTTCTAAAACCCAAAGCTTCCTCGCAGCAAACTTCTTCCCGCATGCGCAAGTAGGAATTGTAAGACTTGTCCGGTCGGACCGAAGTTAACAAACTGACTGGATATTAAGCCGGCCTTAGGTTTGGATTACTAGATCTAAAAACTGAACATCTGTCAATTTTGAATAGAACAAAGTGATAACTCATACACCGCTACCTTTGAAAAGTCAAATCTGGCATGACTTTTCGTTGTGTGAGGGGGAGAAGATAAGGTTATGTCAACGTTAGTGTATCAATCAACGGTCCAACATTAATGAGGGATCGTCCGTTATATAATTGATCATCTAGTTTGACAGTTGATCCAATAATAATAATAGTAATTTTAAATAAGTTATATTCTTTATTAAAAATATATTATTTAATATGTTAATTAATAAGTTCAATTCAAATAATTATTAAATTTTCTTTTTTTGAATTTATTCATTTTTAAAATATTTTTAAGAGATAAATGATTTTTATATAGCATGTAACAAATACTACAACATCAACAACATCCGGTATAAATCTTTTATAAAATGTAAGAAATAAATCTTAAAATTGCAATCCTCCAGGAGCAACTATGTGAAATTGCCATTACATATTATAGTGTATAGACTTAACTGATTGATGATAACAACAACTTAGTAAAAGTTCTATCAATACATAAAATTTGAAGAGGTCTAATAATATATAGCCTTACTCTTAACTAATAAAGAAGTTGTGACAGCTTAATTTGATGAAGCATGCAATATAAATGATTAGAAAAAAATACTTGAGTGATTAGTCTTCCCATACTTGGCTCAAGTGAGGGTGTGCGTTCAAACCACCCTCATGTATGTAATTGTTTAAAACTTAGGGTAAGAGTTTTGCCTCCTACAAGAAACTTACCCGGCTCTAGCGGGGATTACTCTGTGTGTGAATGACTTAAAATATCTTCCTATAGTTTCGTAGAAAAAAAAAACTTGATCAAAATATATTAGTAGAACTTGAATAAATTTATAATTTTCCTTAAAGTAGCATTAGTAATTATATACGTCATTTTGTAATGATTATCTAATCATTGTCTTAATATAAATCATAAGGCAGTACAAGCAATTCACCTGAAACGGCACCGTATAACTTTTTCAGTTTTCAAATCCTCTCATAACGGTGTCGTATGCTAAGAAAAAAAAGATGAAACGGAGGGACACAGATCTAGACGAAGTGGAAGATCCAACGGTGAGAACCGGAATCCCATAACTTATATGTATGTGAAGATGAGTTGCTCGGAAATTTCTTTCTTCCTTTTTGAAAAAACTTTCCGAATTTATCTTCAACGGCCGGTACCATAACATCATCATCATCATCATCATCATCATCAACAATCTTTGAACTTAGATCTCACTCTCTCTTCCCGATCTGGTAATTTCCTTCTTCTACAGTTGATTCATTTTCGATTTTACTATTTTCTTCCTAAATTTGAATATATTTCTCTCTTTTGTTTTTCAAAATTTCACACAGTGAATCTTCTAGATGGCTGCTCCACCAGCGAGAGCTCGCGCTGATTACGATTACCTCATAAAGCTTCTCCTGATCGGCGATAGCGGTATGGTTTCGTTGTGTGATCTTTTCGTGTTTGAATGCGATCTTATCGTTTCGATTCTGTTTTGTTGTTGATAAATTGTTTCGATCGTGTGGATATTGGCTTAGATGTGTTTGTTTGTGCTGGATCTTGGCTTAAGAGTTGTGAATGCGACTTACATTTGGGAATGGTTGACTTTTGAAGAGTTTGGCGGTGTTTCAGGGTTTTTGTGCCAATTTTTGAATCAATGTCGCAATTTATTACTGTCATGCAGCTGAGGGATTGCCTGATATATTGTCAGTTTTGGGGAATATATTTAAAGTAGCACTAAAAGAAATATGCTATCACACAGACTCCTTGATTTATAAATTAATTTCAAGGAAATTGACTCAGATTACTGCATGTTAGAGTCACGATCAGAAAGAGAATAGAATAATGGATGCTGATTGATACTGGAGTGGCTATCCAATGCCAATGGGTTACAGGCAGTACTGTGCGGTTAGGCTTTGATTGTGTATATTAAAGATGAAATTTTGACTCGTATGTAATGTTTAGAGATTTTGTGATTGAGCATATTATCAACACCAATGTTTTATTTGTTGCTTTTGGTCGATGATGGCAGGTGTGGGTAAGAGTTGTCTTCTGCTGCGCTTCTCAGATGGCTCCTTCACCACTAGTTTCATCACAACCATTGGGTAGGAATTTTTGGGATAGTGATAGATAACAGACTTGTGTTTGTTTTATCTACAATAACTCTCTGATATCGAAAGGTTTGACTTTCTTACAGCATTGATTTTAAGATAAGGACAATTGAGCTTGATGGAAAGAGAATCAAATTGCAAATCTGGGATACTGCTGGTCAAGAGCGTTTCCGAACAATTACTACTGGTTAGTTTCATTCTCTATTCATGCTTACTTCTTTGTGATATTGATTACTGTTTGTGCTGCACGTTTGAATTGTCTGGGAAAGTATCTATCCCCTTCTAGTTGCATATAACGGCAAAAAGAGAAAAATTGTAGTGGAAAAACAAATATTATTAGTTGCTTTCTGTCCCTGTATATATTTTTAACTCAATTGGGGTAAATTATGTCAGGTCTTGTTTTGGCTGTACTCTGAATCAATTTGTTTGGTTCCATTCACAGCATTTAGTTCAGGTTAGATAAATGAAGATGTGAAGGCTGAACTCACCCATTGACATCCTGGTTTAGAATTTTGCTTTATTGAAAACAATTTCGGTTACATGTGGAATTTATTTTACTGATTTTGGCCAGAAGATATTGTTTCCAGTGTAATTATCTCTAATGTCTTAATACTTGGAGGCATAGTTTGTTTATTGGGATATACATTAGGAATATCTGGTCATATTTGCAGGTTCAGTGTGTTCTGGATGACATGCCAACTGCATTGAATCTTTTACTATGGATGAAAGTCACTTTAACCCTAAGACAGCCTGAGCCCGGCCCAAATAATGATCAGGCTCAAGCTGCTCAGCCCAAGCCTGGGCCTGAGCCTGCTTGGACTGCCCAAAACAGTGTTGTTTTGGGGCAGGGTCGGGCCATTCGAGCCAGGCTTAGATTGCCATCTCTAGGTTTAATGGGATAACGTGTTTGACCATCTATTAATTGCACATTACTTTCCTTTTTCTTGATGCAATAATACTGGCTTTGGCAAAATCTTCTTTGGTTTGCACTTATTTCATCTCTTACGTCATCAAGTATTCATCCTTATATAACTAGAAACATGTGCATCTACTCTTTGCTGAAGTAAATTTGTGTCACGTCACTGTAGAAAGTTTTATTAATCTGACTGTCCAGAGCTTTACTTTTCCCTCATCTGCCTTTCATCTAACTTGTATTGTATTTTCTAATGTTTCTTCTGTATTCTCCTCTGCTGCAGCTTATTATCGTGGAGCCATGGGCATTTTGCTTGTGTATGATGTCACAGATGAGTCTTCTTTTAATAGTAATAACCTACTGGTCTTCCCTAATCTTTAAATATTTTCTTGATACATATCTGTGATCATTGTTTCAAAAAAAAAAAAAATCTGTGATCATTATTTGTTTTATGTTGAGATTCATTTACTTGTTGACATCATCATGAATTATTGTTCTTTAGAATGATTGAAGGCTTTGGCTCAAATATTCTTTTCTTTCTTCACTTTTCAGTCTCTTCAATTTAATTTACTTTTATCTTATTAGACATTAGGAATTGGATCCGTAACATTGAACAGCATGCTTCTGACAATGTCAACAAGATTTTAGTGGGTAACAAAGCAGACATGGATGAAAGCAAAAGGGTCAGCTATCTCTCTCCCTTTCTCTTGGTTGTGCATGTGTTTCTGTATGTTATTGTTTTATCACTGATATGAAGTTGATATGATATGTGTTTAGGCTGTTCCAACCTCAAAGGGCCAAGCTCTTGCCGATGAATATGGGATCAAGTTCTTTGAGACTGTAAGTAGAATTTGTTTCTAATACTTAATTACTTCCGGTGCTAGTTGATCCTATGTGCTGAAGTCTCTGTTGATCGCAGAGTGCAAAAACTAATTTGAATGTGGAGGAGGTTTTCTTTTCGATCGCTAGGGATATCAAGCAAAGACTTGCGGATACTGACTCGAAGGCAGAGGTACCAATTCACTGCACATGTTCTGTCAGAAACATTTATATAACTTCCTTGACTGTTTCTGTTTACAATTTGAGCCCAAATGTTAAGTATTAGCATTCTTTTGAGCTGTATGTAGTTTAATACTTTCTGACACATATCCGTTAAGCCTCTTCTTTTCCTTTACATTTTTACTTATTCTCTTCTCAATCATGGAATCATTCTACCTTTGGATCATGCAGCCTCAAACGATCAAAATTAATCAACCAGACCAGGCAGGGGCAGCTAGCCAAGCAGCACAAAAATCAGCTTGCTGTGGTTAGAGGCCATGTTAAAGATGCATGCACAAGGCTGCGTTCCAGGTCATGTGGTGAAATACTAATTTTGCGAGAACTAAGCGATTGGTGCTTGTATTTTTCTGCATATCATTATTTTTACAACCTCCGCACATTTTGTGTGAATGTCAAGTCCTTCGTGTCCTGAGGAATTAAAAAATTTTATTAGATCAGCTCCCTAATCTATTCTTGATGCTTGAAACACTGATTCTAATGCACCCTTGCTTTCATCTGTGAGATACTCCACTATGCTCCTTTTTGTGAATATTTCTTTTATACTGCTCTGTGGTGTCTTTCTTTTTCTGATCTAGCTGATGAGTAAGGTTCACAAGATAGGATTTAGTCGATTTCTTTATTTATAGCATCTTTAAGCTCTGACCAATTTCACATTGTGCCTTTTAAAAGAAAAGGGAACACATCAAAGAAGAAAAATCATATAGAAATAGGCATGTTAAAGTATATCGTGAAAAGGTTAAGCTTTTGTGCTTTCTTTATCTTTGTCGTCATTTTGGATGCCTTTTAGTTTTTAAAATGTATTAATTTACTAATCCCACGTAAAAGAGTAGCAGATTCCAAAATCTTTTCGGAGGATTCTCACTCACTTCTCCGCCATCTTTAAACACTACATATAAAATTTTGCGAGGAAGTTGGTTTGTGCCGAAGAATTATAATAAGAATGAGAATAAATACAG
Source organism: Erythroxylum areolatum (assembly GCA_024520975.1). Taxonomy (NCBI): domain Eukaryota; kingdom Viridiplantae; phylum Streptophyta; class Magnoliopsida; order Malpighiales; family Erythroxylaceae; genus Erythroxylum; species Erythroxylum areolatum. Next base: position 60,416,000 of record JANIJH010000004.1, on the reverse strand, counting down.
TGGATGTTATTATTATAATTATGATAGTTAGTTAGAGGAATGAATGATTTGATTTATAAAGAAATTAATAAATAAAAATTACTGTATTGTAAATAAATAATAATAATAATATTTTTATTAATTATTTATAATTAATTAATTTTAATATTTTAATTAATGAATAATTATGTTTTAAACAGTTATATTTTAATTAATTAATTATATTTAAATTAATTATAATATAATGTAATGTAATTAATAATAATACTGTAATTAATTATATTGTAATTAATGAATGAATTATATTTTAATTAATTAATTAATATTAAAAATATTTTAAAAAAAATAGCCACTGCTAAGGAATGTGTTTTATTTCTTTACTAAATAGAGGGTATGGAGGATTCTCTAAAAGTGAGATATCAAACTATTATTCCTATAATTACAATCAACAACCAGTCACTTACTTTTAATTCTTTACTCATTAATCTCTTCTCAAACCCATCAACCAAGCACTCCTTTAATGACTTGGGTTGGATTTTAAATTCTATGTAATGTGTATCTTTTTAAAATTTTTATAATTATATAAATTACAAATAAGATAGGTAATTATTTATTAAAAATATTATACATAACTTAATTTCTTATAATACTGTATAAAAAATTAAGTATAATTTATAAAATTGAAATTAATAAATGAATTATCATTTTAATAAAATCTAAACAATTAAATAAGAGGTGAACAGAACTCTTTTAAATGAATATAAATATTTGTTTTGGCTTATTATTTATGTGATGCGGATGTTTTGTTGACTTATTGACATTATATGGGAATATGGTTCAAATATCATTGAATGGAGAGTTCAGATTTTCTGTCCAATATTATCCTGTCTTATTCTGTCCAATGAATCTCAGTCATTTATTTATGTAGGTTTCGCGTGGGTCCCACGAAATAAATGGCTGAGATTTCATAGGACAGAATAAGACAGGGTAATATTGGACAGAGGATCTCATCTCTTGAATGAAACATGGTATGTCAGAATTCACACGTAGAAGTTATGAAAATTTTAATAAATCCCATCAAAGTTTTTATGATATAAAAGTTTAAAGTTTGAAAAGTTTGATTGATTTTTAATAGTCATAAAATTAGTTAAAGATTAAATAAATTTTAAAAAATTAAAATATAATTGAAAAAAATTATCTGTTAAGAAATTTGAAATCTAATTAAAAATATTTTAATTGATTTATTTTTGATTATAAAAAGTTATTAATTTATTATTTTAATAATAGAAGTTATTAAAATAAATTGAACTAAAAAATTAAAATTTAAATAAAAAAGTTAGACGTTAGTCAAATTGATTAGTTTTTTAATCATTAGTTAATGAATTAATAAATTTTTGAGTCGAATGACTCGTATTTATTGATATTTAAAATTCTTAATATTTTTAGTCTTTTATTTTTAATCAAACTTCTTCTCCTAGATTTCAGTTAAAAAATAACGACAAAGTACATACAATATTATCAAAGACATAAACTAGTCAAATATTGTTTACGTAAGGATTTAACTCAACTTTTAAACTTAAATTGAAATAACTAAATCTAAACCAAACTAGTAATATATTATAATTGTTTCAAATTATTAATTTAAATCTAAGTTAATTAGTTCAAGTTAGGTTTGAAAGTTGTATTAAATTACTGCATTAGTAACAATTGATTAATTTACGTCTGATATCTATATTATATATGTTCGCCATTGTTTTTAACCAAAACATAAGAGAAAGATTTTTCTAAAAAACTAAAATCTAGGACAAAATATATAACAACTGTAAAACTTAGTTAAATTCAAGTTTTAGTTTGGACTGTATAAAAATAATATCGTTTTGATATAATTAATTAAATAATATTATTTTAATAAATAAATTTTTAAATGTATATACTAAAACGATATTATTTTAATCAATTATATCAAATTATATTTTTTCAATAACAAAATTACTTAAATTGACTAAAATTTAGAACATATTACATCATATTGGATCGAGCCAATATTACGAACTCTAATAACATTTTGATATAAAAAAGATATTTGAACCGTCTTAAATTACATATCACAATTATAATATTATTATTACAATTCAAATTGGTATTCTATTGTAATATGTCGTAATTTCATCTATACTTTTTAATTAAAATTAATTCATGATCATAATGTAATAGTAATTTGTAATTAAGAAAACCTATTTAGAGCTAGATGCTCTTATCAATTTCCCTTGGAGAGGGAAAAAGAAAACTTGATTACAAAGTACACACATTTACAAATACGCCGAGTACACAGCTTTTTTCTTTTAATACACTGTAACTAAGCAGTTTAGGGTTGTTTGATTCTGTTTTTTTCTTTCTATTTTTTGTTGTTTCCATAAAAAAAGAAACAGCCCGTACAGCATTATTGATCGACTATTGTTGTCATTTTTCGTTTTTAAAATTAAGAAAATCACAACATCTTTACAAAAATTTAGGACTTCGTTTTTTTAATGATTTTTAGTTTTTTTTCTATTTTTAATTAAAAATAAAAACTTGATTGATTAAGATTTCTAATATAAAACTGAAATTAAAAACTTGTTTAGATGAGATTTATAATAAAAAATTAAAGACAAAATATGTTTGAATTTATCATCCCGTGTCTAATATACTCTTATGATAATTACTTTTAATATAATATATTATGTTTTTAAATTAATTAATTCTCATTATGGTTAGAAATAAATATATGCATATTTATATAATTAAAATTTTTGAACACTAATTATATATAATAAAATTCTATAAACTAGAAAATTACATTAAGTTATTCTAATCAGTAAAAAGGTCCATCATATTATAATTCTTCAATACATAATAGTACTATTATTTTTAAAAAGAAATATAAATTAATTAAAACTAACTGATTCATGTTTTTTTAAGTAAGTTTTTGAAATTCTTCAATGTAATGCTTAATCTATTATACTTATTTTTTAATTGAACATTAGTATTCTGCCGCTTGAATTTTGTTTGAAGACTTGTCTTAATATTCTTCCAACCAGATTTGAAAAACAATTAATAGTTGTTCAATTTCGCTTCTTCTCTTCGTCAACTATCAATGAGATTAAATATATCTTTATAGTATCATTTCATACCCCATCTTTTTTATTTATTTCTACACAATCATTGAAATTGTTTATATTGTTCAAAGCTTCCATCACTAAATGCAATCACTAAATGCAATTACATATAAATGACATCAATCACAATAATTCTTACAAGGTATTAAACGCTAAACATGGCTCAAAAGAATCATAAGATAACCATAGTCTAATATAACTGCATATAAGTGCATGAAAATGATAGAAGAGTTGAAGTCAGAAATTAAGGCCCTGTTTGTTTTCGTTTTTTTTTTCTCGTTTCTTGTTACAGTTTTTATAAAAATTAAAACTTTCGCATAAATCACGTTTGGTTGATATTGTTTTATTACGCTGTTTTTAAAAATAAAAAAACTGTAACTCTTTTACGAAAACGAAAAAATCACGTCTCCGTGATTTTTCACAACAAAAAATACCACGTTTACAAAAACCTGTTCTTTTTTCTGTACACTGTTTTCTCTCTGCGCCGCATCTTCATCGTCTCTGTGCCGCATCTTCATCCTCTCTGTCCCCCATCTTCATACAGGTTTGTGTTTATTTATGTCTTCATAGCTCTTGTTATTGTGTATATTTCCATGTCATTCAAACGCCAGTCTATGTACTCTTTCCAAACATCCTTCACAATCACCTCATACTTATCACTAAACTCGAGCTTGAAAGTGTTGCAAATGGCTTCAGCAGAGGCACGATGACCACCACCTGTGTTACTCATAA
>JANIJH010000004.1:60399449-60412034 GCA_024520975.1 Erythroxylum areolatum | reverse complement strand
TTAATAATATTTGATTTGCATATATTTAATTTTAGTTATAATGATAATTAATTAATTTTAAAATATATTATATTATAATTATTACACCTAATAGTATAATTACAAAAGAATAGAAACATGATAATAAAACCAAACATATTTTTATTTTCAATTTTTATTAGGAATCTCAACCAAACAAGTTTTTGTTTTTAGTTTTTATATTACAAATCTCAACCAAACAGGTTTTCGTTTTTTTAAGGAAAAAAACAGAAACCAAAAACAGGAAACAAAAACCAAAAACAACAACAGAAAAACAAAAGTGGAACCAAACGGCCCCTAAATTAAGTTGTATCATTTCCATGCACTTATATGCATTTATATTAAACTATGATTGTCTCATGATTATTTTGAACCATATTTAACATTTAATAGTTCGTAAAAATTATTGTGATTGATGTCACTTATATGTAATTGCACTTAATGATAGAAGCTTTGAATAATATGAACAATTCCAATGATTAAATGGAAATAAATGAAAAAGAAGGGGTATCGATTAATAACATAGAGATGTATTTAATCTCATCGATGGTTGAAGAAATGAAGAAGAGAAATCGAAAAACTACAACCTTTGTCAAATTTGATTGGAAGAATATTAAGGTAGATCTTCAAATAAAATTTAATAAATAGTATACTGATATTCAATTAAAGAATAAGTATAATAAATTAAGAGCTAGATTAAAGAATTTTAGGAACTTACTTAAAAAAACAAGAATCAATTACAACGCTTTTACCGGTAAAGTTAATTCTACAAATGAATATTAGAAAAAACCTATTTAAGGTAAAAATATGTCTTTGTTTCATTAATATGTCATATCATATAATATTTGTTCTTATGTTTCCTTTTCATAATTATAGGTGCATAAAATGACTCACATATTCAAAAAAAGAAAAAGATGTAAGAAAATTTTAGACTTATGTCATATATTTGGATCTAATTCTGCAAATGTTTTATATGCGCATCTCTTAATTAAATGTCCATCGAATAGTGCAAAAGAGGAACATAGAATTGATATTGATGAAGTTTGCTCGTATAATGAAAAAAGAGATCAAGTTATAAGTTATCCATTTAAGAAAAAGATATATCCTAATAATAAGAAGGCAAAGAAGATACATTCAAACATTGTAGAAGAGGTCTTGGTTATAATTGGTGAACAATAAAAAAGAAGAATGATTTAATTGAGAAAAAACACAGTGAAACATCATCAATTGCAAAGAATAGATCTGGAGTTTCATCAAATAAAAAAGAGTCTAACATAATAATGGAACGTATGAATTCCTTAAATGAATTGAATGTTGAGAGTGTGCAATATGGAAAAACTATGGAAGTTTTACGTAATTCTCCACTTTATAGAGATATTTTTATAAAGATGACAAAAGCAAGAAAGTTGGATTGGATTACCTTGCTTTAGTTATATTTTCATGTTATTACATATCGAATTCTTATTAATTTGAGACTTCTTTATTAAGCATTATTCTATAGTTTGAATATTTTAAGTTTTTGTTTTGTATGATGTTTGACTGAATATTAAGTCAACATTTTTTATGAATATTTTAAGTATATATTTTATATCAATATTTTGCATATATTTAATTAAACTTTTTGATTGAATATTTTATTAATTATTTAATATTAGCATTGTAGATACATGAATATTTACATTTTTACTTTCAATTTTATATTAAAATTCTCAACTAAACAAGCTTTTTTAAATTAAATAGAAAACAGCACTGGAATCAAAGGATATCTTAAACAGTAAAGCCTGTGCATTTGTCTAAGACCAATTACGTTAAGAACAGAAATTCTAGAAGAGATCTTATTTATTTCCTTTGTTAAAAATAGCTGGTACCCTAGAAAAAAGGATGATAGTTAAATAGACAATTAAAAAAGGGGTTAACTCCATATAATTTTTAAAAGCTCTTTCAAAGTAAGCTGTCTGTTGTATTTAGAGAGTTATTTCACTTATAAAACACAATTGCCTCACATCTCTAAACTTGTTGCTTTACTATTAGGTATTTAAAGGTGTATTTTTATATTTCACATGAGCTGTCTCACTTTACTTGAGCAATTACTTAAACTTGTTGCACCACTGTTGTAAGATTATATGTAAAAGATGCTGCACTTTCATATTTCAAAAGGTACAATTATTTCACCTACTTTAATGAATTAAATCACTTTTAAACATACAAAAGGAGGGCAAGGGATAATTTATTCATAGCCCCATTAAGATATTACAGAGATCAATGAATAACTCTGTAATCCTTTCTGTATTATAGGGGTTTCTAATTGTTCCTAGCTTAAACTTCCATGAAAGGGCTTCCACACTAACCTTGCACTATTCTAACAACATATTCTCCTCTTTATCATCAATTAGCTGCTCTCTGCTTCAACATTAATTTATCATTGGTTGTGTTCTATAGTTGCACTATTAACACCTAAAGACAAGCAGATTCGGAGTTCTTTTTGAGGTGGAGTTGGAGATTTTGTACCTATTTTCTTTACTCCCAACATTTTTGAGAATATGAGCTCTCACCCACTTCATATGTAAAGAAAATGACTGGAAGACCTCACGAGTTTGGCTTAATAACTGAGGGGATATATCCTTCATATCAATTCTTTCAATTACCATTATTGATCATCTAACTATATAAAGGTGGATAGAAGTGCATATAAGATTTATGCTCAGACAAAAGTAATTACGCCAGTGATTTCAAATTGTATTGGAACATGGAACAAATTTACCGATCCAAAAGTAATCTTAAGATAGCATACTAACCTGTCTTGACGACTTCCTTCATTTGAATATAGCGTATCACAAGAAGCTCAAGTGGACAATTATTGTTTTTAGATATCCCAATCGTATCATAAAAAGAAAATGAAAGCCACAGTTACTTTTGGAAGAATATGAAGCAGATTCAAAGAAAAGTAAAGTATCAAGAGAAGGCTAAGCTTTTCTGCTACCTTAAACCAATCCCAGCAACCTGTTCTTATCTTTAACGTCATTAAGGATGTTCTGTGATCCAATGAATTGTTATTATTCTCCAGTAATTTGTAGTTTTCTAGTTGCATTAATTTACTAATCCCACCTAAAAGACAACAGATTCCAAATTCTTTCATCAGTGGAGCATTTCAAGCAATTTCATTCATTTCTCAATACTCCTGAAACACTACACCGAATCAAACCCTTGATATTGACAGTTCTTATTCGTTGATTGCCTATATCTGTAATTCACTTGCACTCAACTCTATGTTAGTACCACAGGTTTGAGTGGCTTCTACACCATATTATCATCACCCAACCAAAACCACCAAGTAATTGTTTCCACGTAAGGTGGGTCAGGACTCAGGAATCAAACATTATAGAAGCAAGTAGCATCTACATAAACATAAGTAACTGTTTTCCACGTTGATTGGGTCCGCAATCAGACATTATAGAAACAGTGAGATAATGGAGTCTGAGAAAGGAGGTGGATGATAGTGCATACGAATAAAAGAATAGGTAAAGCATAAAAGAAACAGATCTTGAGGGCTTTAAAGCAAGATGAATGCGATCTTGTTTCCCACTCATTCTTGACCGTGGACTGATCTTTTTCAGAAAATTACTTAACATAAAAAGTTGACACCAGTGAGACGTGATTCCAATAGCATTTTCCTTAGACACGTAAAGATGCATTTCATTCTTGTTCCTATCAATTAAACCTATCTGGTTAAATAATTTAGTTTAATAATGTGATTAACCATTAAGGTGCTGTCACTTTCCTCGCTTAGAAAACTACATGTTGTTAAGCACATACATATAGTCCATAGGTTGAAAGAAAATAATGTAGGTGATTGATTAAGCACTTACTGCAAACTCCTTTCCGCAAACTTCGAGCCTGAAAAGCAGAAGGATCACTTTTTTCAAATAATTAGAGAAGCAAAACCCTGGAACAGTGGTCTTCATAATAATGCGAATGTTTGCAATGTTAGTAATTTTCATGCAAAGTTGTCTTCAAGCTTCTTAATTTGACTCTTTCAACTTGTCCAAAGGTCCTTTTCTGAATGTATGAATAGAACACACCCCTAGTGCTATGGCCTCTATATAAGGCCAAAATTCAGCTGCCAATTTATATTCACATCAACTTTTGTTCTTGCGCTTTGACAATACAAGTTATAAGAATCTGACTGAAGTGAGAACCAGAAAGATGAAGAATTTAACAGAGAGTTTCGAGAGAGCAAAACCATTCATTGGAGTTATATTCATGCAAGTTGGTCTTGCAGGAATGGACGTCCTGTCCAAGGCTGCATTAAATCAGGGTATGAGCAATTATGTGTTTGTGGTCTATCGTCATGCTGTTGCCACTATTGTCATCGGCCCTTTTGCAGTAATTCTTGACAGGTCTCTTTCGCTCCCTACTATATGCACACCAAACTCATCACCTACATAGGCATATGATGAATAACATTTACACTTATGCTTCTTAACAGGAAAGTAAGGCCAAAGATGACACTCTCAACCTTCATCAAGATATTGCTGCTCGGTTTACTAGAGTAATTTTCTAAATTACGATGCAAATGTTTTCTTCTTCATTCAACTTAATCACGGTTTCTGAAATGATAAACTCTTTCCCTGCACAGACCAGTTATTGATCAAAATTTGTACTTCTTGGGAATGAAGTACACAACAGCAACGTTTGCAGCTGCTGTAATCAATATTCTTCCTGCCATTACCTTCGTAATGGCTTGCATTGTCAGGTAAAATTACCATACATAAACAAAAGTTTAATCAGGATTTTATTCATAAAATTCCTGAAAGCAATAATCTTAAAATGAAACTATTCTTGTATCTGACAAAGTTAATCTCTCTACCCAGGCTTGAGAAAGTGACCCTTAGATCTATCCACAGCCAAGCTAAAGTGGTTGGAACTGTAGCAACAGTTGCAGGGGCTATGATCATGACACTAATAAGAGGTCCACTTATTGATTTGTTCTGGACTAGAGGAAAGGCCTTTGCTGAAGGAAGTACTGGAGGGATAAATCTTCATAACTCTATTAAAGGCACATTAATGATCACCACTGGGGCCTTTAGCTGGGCATCTTTCATGATTTTGCAAGTAAGTGACTAATTGAGAAAATCATACACAAAGTTTGCAAATAAATTGTGAGAACTATAGATTGATTCCCCTTTGGTTCATCACTTCACAGGCAATAACACTAAAAACATACCCTGTTGAGCTATCTCTTACAGCATGGATATGCCTCTTTGGAACAATTGAAGGCGCAGTAGTGGCTTTGATAATGGAAAGAGGAAATGCTACCGTATGGGCTATACATTGGGATACCAAACTACTTGCAGCTGTCTACAGTGTAAGAATAGCCAACTAAATATCTGTAGCAAACTTATCATATGACATGTTGTCACGACTTTTTCCAAGTGAATGAATTTGTTCATAACCATGCAAGGAAAGGTTTAAGTAATTTCAATCTGTATGCACATAAGCAATTAAATACCCTCAAAATATTGTCCGAAAGAAATAGCTAGTAGCTAAGTTCGATGTACTTGTAGCCCTTTGCTTTACAACAAATTCTATGACCAGAGTCGAGACATTGAAGGCCTTGTCTATCTACTTTCGGTACAACCGTTCCTTCAACTCCATAAATAATAAAAATAAGCGTACCACTGACTAATATTTCAAAATGCATGTGTGCAGGGCGTTTTCTGCTCAGGACTAACTTACTACATTCAGGGGATAATAATGAAGGATAGAGGCCCTGTATTTGTTACAGCTTTCAGTCCCCTATGCATGGTTATTGTGGCAGTCATGAGCTCAACCATTTTGAAAGAGCAAATGTACTTGGGAAGGTAATAGAAGAATTCTCAGGAACACCAAAATGATACATTTGTTTACACAGCAAGAAGAACTGACACTGCTCTAAATTTTACAGGATGATTGGTGCCATTGTCATAGTTGCAGGCCTCTATCTTGTAGTTTGGGGTAAAAGCAAGGACCACACATGCTCTTCCCAAACAACTGACAAGCAAATAATACCAGTGAAACAAACAATAGAAGCAGGTAGCAATGAACAAGTGAACATTGATCAAGAGGTCAAACAACCAATGCAAATCATAGAGCCATGACAATAAAAGAAGACAAACAACCAAATTACTTTTAATTTGGCATCCAGGGGTCAAATGAAACTAAAAAAGATAACAATATATCGAGCATATCCAGTTTTCACCTGCTTGATTAAAACCCTGTTTTGGCTTACTATTTATGAAATGATAAGCATTGCAACTTTATTATGCTAGGTAAGTACTATTTACAAAACAAAATTTAACCAGCCATGTTTCTAATCATACATTCAGGATTTACTCTCTATCATATTCTCCCTGAATATAGCCCACATGCTTCACAATATGTCATCATCACCTTTTCAACATCTCTACTGGTAATCTTTTCAGAAATAAATGTTAGTTCACTAATTGGTATGATAAACAAAAATGGAAAATTACTTAAATTTTATGTTAAAGAGCAAAAATGGTTTTAAAGATCCTTTCTAATAGACGACTTACAGTGTAATGCTAGCTTATCTTACGCTTCACATCACTTGAGTTTAAAAAGCATACACAACCCATATTTTAGTGCAATTGAGCAATTAACATTAGGGTTGACAATTGGGCCGAGACTTAGGTGTTTTCAACCAATTAAAAAAAAAGATATCGTTTTATACTTTTAATTTTACACAATATTTTAAAAAACTTGACCGAGCCGGCCCATTACCATCCCTAATTAACATAGCTGTTTTTCTGAAAGACACCAGTAAGTAAGGCTTAGGTTAATTGCACTTGGAAAAAGCTCTGAGGAGGTACCCTAAAAAGAAGTTATGGTTTTAATAAATTACCGATGCCTACTTTTTTCTTGACCAATAATTAGTTAACCATTCAAATGGTTTGATCAAAGTCACGACCGTCCATGCAGATAAAGTGGAACCCAATAAAGTCTTGCAAAAGAAAATTAATTTCCAGAAACGAATAAATAATCCATTGGAGAACAATTATCAAGGACAAAAAGTTTAAGAGAATTAAAAAAAAAGAAAAGGGAAGCTCCATCCACTGCCATCATTTATGAGGTTTGACCCTTCAACAAAAGATATTCACAATATCGTCGTTAGTTTGATAACCAGGTTATAGAGTTTCTAGTTAGCATCAGGTTTATCTCCTACTTCCACCTTGGTCTGTGAACCCCACAAGTGCAAACATCAGTAGCCACAAATTTCTGTAATCCCCATTACCTATTGGGGCAAAAAGATTACTTTTATGCACAGAACATAGATGATCCTACCTTGCAATTTGATTAGAACTCGTCATGACAATAATATCCCTTCATCTTTTCCATATATACGTTGAAGTTCACGAGTTGCAGCCAAAAAGGATTCTGAAAAACATGTAGAAGAGTGCATTAGCTAAAATTTTGGAACTGCCATCAGCAAGACAAATAAACCAGATATTTGGCATCACCTTTCCAAAGAAGATAAGCCTTCTGGTTAATGGGTGAACCAGTTATTGTCCGAATAACTTCAAACAGCATATCCTGAGGCGTGCTCCGTAGCTCTTGAACTATGCCATAAATAGTCTTCCCATTTTCTAAGTATATGTGATTATTCGGGTGTTTTGTTTTGCAATTGGCATGTCTCTCAAACTCATAAGCATTGATTACCTATAAAAGCAGTTCATTAAAATGTTACACATGGAGAAGACTCCCAAAAAGCTCAGACTGAAAATAGAAATGGTGACTAAACTATGCCTGATATAAGTGTTCTAGAAATGGCCTCACCTTAGAGTAGTTGCAGGTTTGGCAGCCACATAAATAACCACAGCCTTGTATACAGCCACGAAGCTCCTTCTAACAAGCCCACAAAGAATAGAAAATCTTAATCGAAGATATCAAAAATGAGCATGCTGAGGTGCATAAGAATTAAGATGTACCTCCCGCGACCATGCAATGTACTTTACATGAACGCCATCCAGCATACCAGTGGATAGTAGACTTCTAACATTTGAAGGGAAGTTGTTTGGCGGAATTTTCTTAGATGTTCTTGAATCTTTTTTCTTCTTTGAAACATTTTGTAGCCCTGAAGCGGTGATATGTGAACTAGACACCAACGCGTCATCACTTCTTTTAACCAACTGTTTCTCCGACAATAATTCTGATCCCTGGAGAGAAGATTGTGCCATTAATAGTTCATAACTTGACATTCCTGAGGGATATGTATTATCATTATCACCACTGAAAGATATAATAGTGCTCTCTCCCTTGTTATAAGATTGACCTACAGACAAATTACTGCTATTCTCTTTGCTATACGCTTCACTAGTTGAAATAGTGCTAGTGTTGTCCTTATGAGGAATCTGACCCATGGATATGGAATTTTCATCAGTCTTGCCGGCTTGACCCACATATATAATACTGTCATCACCCTTGCTAAAAGTTTGATTCATCACTATATCATTATTGTTCTCCTTATATGCTTCAGTCAGTGAAATTGCTTCATCTGACTTAGTATAGGTCTGCCCCATTGATATAAAAATGTGATTATCTCTCTCATAAGTGTCACCAATGGACACGATATTCCCAACCTCTTTGTTATACGCAAGACCCATTGAAACGGTGCTTTCATCTGACCTGTTGAAAGCATGACCTGTGGACAATGTAATGGGTAAATTATCTACCCTGTTGTACACATGCTCCATGGATATAGGCAGCAAATGTTCAGACTCCTTAGCCTGGCTTACTTTCACTTTTCTAATTCCCCCAAAGTTTAAACCTGGCCTAGAATCTTCCAATGTATGAGACATAGATAACCCGAATGGAAAATCATTTGCAAATGAATCTCCATCTACCTTCCTCCCCATACTAACTTTTTCTGAGCTAACTGATAGAATGTTTCTATCATCAAAATTGACAGCCCTGACTGGCTCGGAATCAAATAAGCGTTCTGTTAATGGACTGAGAATCGACTGAAAACTAGAATTGTTACCCCATGAAGGGACATTTGAGTTCAATAATCCTGTAAAAGAATTGGCTGTTGGAAACCCCACTGATTGTTTCTTGTTGGGAAATGCCTCCACATCTGCACCATCCATAAACCACTGATGAGAACGCTTCAGCTCAGATCTAGAAGAACTGTCACCATTTATCTCATTGTCATTCCCATATGCATTGTCCTTTGCCACCCAATAACTTTGATTCTGGAAATACTATCACATAAAATTAGCTAAAGGAAGGCCTTCGTAATATTCTTAATCATTACTCTAAGAAATTACAATGACAATGTGATCATCTGGCCAAGTATGATTATTTACTATCAGTATATAATATCAAAATCATTTGCATGTCTCTTGCCTATAACTAGATTACAGCAAGAATTTAATATGATCACATGAATCAACATAACATTAATACCAACATATCAAAGAAGGTCAAACACCAGAAAGCCCAAATTTATAAACCAGTAGACAATGTCATCATGATTAATACAACCAAAAGACTACAGTTAAAATGTGCAATTGCAAAAGATTTCAAGCTCAATATTTCACATTAACCAAAAATTCAAGCATTTCTGTTATAAGTCAATCCTGTGTTACATTCGGATGCAATTTACCACTCTTCAAAAACTTATGGAAATAACACAGAAAAAATTACAAGTCAAAACCTTGTTTCCAGATCCAATTTTCAAACCATAGTTAAAACGCTGCAAAAACACATAAAAAGGGAGCAGTTTCTGACTCCAAATCTGTCATTCAAAGCAATTAAGCTGAACGGAAAGGAAATAACTCTATTCACAATAACGACCAGTGTCCATCAAGCTCAAAACCTGACATTAAAAGCCCCTAGGTAACATATGCAAAACAATGAGAAACAACAAGCAGTAGATGCAGAATTTAAATGAATAAACTAAAAGTCCTATAAAGCAGAACATCATAAAATAAAATCTGGGCAGCCCATCCAAAAGTCCTACCCTATATTTGAATCAGAGAGCAACATTCGCTACAACAAGTGCACGCAATGGAAGCACATCACATTTCCACTCCAACAAAGTACAAACAATGATACCAATGAAAAGATTTCCACTCCAACAAAGTACAAACAATGATACCAATGAAAAGATACTCTACTTTTCCTAGTTCCCAAATATAATAACCAAATTAGTAACACCCAGTTGCACATTGCCAAACGCAAGGCTCGCAACTAAGATTGAAACAAAACCTACCATTTCTCTCAAATCTCGATCTTCCACTAAGCAATTGACCTGTAAATGACATAAATCAATGCTCTTTGACTATTAGAAGCTCGTACCAGCCCAGTATAAAGCAAGAACTATCAGTCTCGGGAAATGACGCTCAATGCAATTTCTCTGCCAATCAAAAGAACACAGAGAAAAATATGAAAACATACAATAATAGACAGAAGAGAAAATGATATGAGACCCGAAAACAGAAAGAAATATTTCGAAGTCCTTACACGAAAACAGAGAGAAATATTTCGAAGTCCTTAATTACTTTCAAGTGTTTCACAGCATTTCCATGCGATCGTCTAACTTAGTACAAATTTACTTATTTACTCTTTTCATTTACGAGAAAACAATCAGAAAAGTAAAAGAATAATGTGAACCCTAACCCTAATGCTCACTGAATCAAACCAACCACTGCATGCAATAAATGAAAAGACCTATACATAATATGCGAAAATAACCTAAATATTAAAATCATCAATGTACATTCTCGGAGTTCGGAGATACTTCGTTCGCCGGGGACCGGAAAATCAAGCCGGCGATTGTACGGACCACGCTTGTGAACGCGGGGACATCTGGGGGAAGTTCAACCGGTTTTTTTTGGCTCGGTGCTGTTTGGGAGAGATGATATGAGATGGAGAGTTGCATGATCCCAAGTTGTGTATTTTTCATCCAAACCGTACACGTGGAGGGTGTTCGAATCGAGTTTCGAGGTGGAAGCCATTTGGATTCTACATGGGCCTCGCTTGGATGCATAGCTACCGTAACTACGACGAAGGGGTGGGACGTGGGAGCTAATGAACGCGACGTCATGTCGCTTTCAGTGCGGATAATGAATAAGTTTGAAACCTTAAAATTGACCTCTTGCCTTTAATCACAATTTGTTAATTTGTCTATTTGATTTTATTATTTCATATTTATAATTTATATCTACACCTATTATTTATTTACATATAGAGTTATCTCACTAGGTCTTCTTAGGCAATAATACTTAAATATAATATTAGGTAAATCAGGGGTGCCTAGCTAGAGCCATCTTCCTCTTTCTTCTTTTTTTTTTTGATGATTAATAACTCAATTATTAGTTAGAATTGCCGAGGGGCAGGTAAGAAGGATTTTCTTCCCACTATTAAAGAACTTCAGCATGCCCATAAACCGGCTTTGCTGATCTTGGTCGAAACTCATCTCTCTGGAACCCGCGTGGAGCAAGTCTCGCGCCGTTTAGGTTTTGACAAGGTCACGAGGGTCGATGCAGTTGGTCAAGTGGGAGGCATTTGGGCCCTCTGGCAGTCTGCTTAGACTCGAATTTCTGTCTTACATTCCTATCGCCAATGTTTCTCTTTGGTGATACATGATCCTCGGGGGCAGGACTGGGTTTGCTCGGCCATATACGCCAGCCCTGTTAATTCGGTCAAAGCAGATTTGTGGGAGTATCTCACTGCTCTGAGTATGGAACTTTGCCTTGGCTCGTTATGGGGGATTTTAACAACTACCTGCATCCGTCTGAAAAACGGGGGGGACCATTTGATTGGCGTCGTGTCAGTCTGTTCCAATCCCAGCTAGGGGGCTGTGGTCTTTGTGATCTAGGTTTCTAGGGTTCTCCTTATACTTTCGCCAGGAAACAGCAGGGACACTTCACTACCCATGTCCTCCTGGATCGAGCCTTTTGTAACGTCGCATGGCAGCCTCTCTTCCCCGAGGCCTCGGTGTCTCATTTACCGCGAACTGTCTCGGACCACAACCCTATTCTGCTCAAACTGATATCTCGTTCTCCCCCACCAGCTGCACGCCCTTTTCATTTCCAGGCTGCATGGCTCTTACATGCCGATTTCCCTCATGTTGTGCGCGAGGCGTGGGCCCCGTATTGTCATTGTGTCCCCACTGCCATCCACGCAGTCACTGCTACTGCCACGGCGTTTAATACCACGGTTTTTGGCAACATTTTTGGACGGAAGCGCCACCTTTTGGCTAGATTACAGGGTATTCAAAATTATTTATCCACTCGCCACTCTGATTTTCTGGTGGCTCTTGCGCTGCGTTTGGTTGCTGTCTCCAGTAGTTGGAGGCGGAACAAAACATGACAGAACAGAACAAACACTAGAGACAGTGAAGTGTTTGGTTGTGGTGGACAGAACAGAAATTTCTGTCGTCGTCTCGAGGACAGAATGTGTTTGGTTGCAGTGAACAAAACGAAAAAATATTGCAAATGACAAGTATGCCCCTGATCCTTAATATGATTTGAAATATGTAATTCATTGATACTTTTATTATCAATG
>JANIJH010000004.1:60387626-60399349 GCA_024520975.1 Erythroxylum areolatum | reverse complement strand
CGTCTTTGGATGGGCCCACAGGCTGGAAGTGGATTTGGTCGCTCCAAGCTGCTCAGAAACATAAAGTATTCTTATGGTTAGCTGCCTGGGAGAGGCTCCTCACCAACGACGTGCGTTATTCACGAGGTTTGTGTTCTTCCCCGTTATGTGGGCGATGCGGAGCCCATCGGAAAACAGTGCTCCACTTACTTCGGGACTGCCCTTATGCCAAGTGTGTCTGGGACACTGCTCGCGTTTCTTCGCCAGCTGCCTTTTACCGAGAGACTCACACGTATAGGTGGCTACTTCTTAACTGTGTCCCACAAGATAGGGATGTGTACCGCTCCTGGCGCTTCATCAATACGCGTTGGATCATCTGGCGATCCCGCAATCAATTCGTCTTTGAGGGTACATCGCCCTCATGTCTAGAGCAACTCCACCGGGTCCATTTGCTAGTTCAGGACTCGGTGGCTGCCTTTGTTGTGCGACCTCGCGGGCTGCCCTACCATCAGGGCCCAACTCTGGTTTCTTGGGCCCCTCCTCCTGCCAACTGGTTGAAGCTTAACGTCAACGGTAGTGTCCTGTGTAATTCTGGCCAGGCAGGGATTGGTGGGTTGCTTAGGGATAGTTATGGTAATTGGGTGGCTGGTTTCTCTTGCTTCGTCGGGATCACCACTATCTTGGTAACCGAACTCATGGCCCTCCGCTTCGGTCTCGCCTTGCCCGAAACTTTCCGTGTCCTGGCCTGGTCGTGGAGTCTGACTCTCTGGAAGCGCTCCGTTGCTTAGCCTCCACCCCGAATGTCCTCGCCTTCCATCCTCTTGCCAGCTTGATCTCGGACACGCGTTCTCACCTTGGCGACCTCCCGAGTTTTACTTTAACCCATGTTTTCCGTGAAGGTAACCAGTGCGCTGACTTCTTAGCTCGTCTGGGCTTGAGTACGGTACGTGGCGAGTGTGTGTGGCCTACTCCCCCGTCGGACATGCTTTATTTGTTATGCGCTGATGCGCATGAGATCGCCTTTATTCGTCCTTAACTTCTATTTTGCCTCTGATGTACCAAAAAAAAGTGTATCAAAGGCTTAAGATTTTTCATTGATTAATTTTAAAATACAACAACAACATCCAATATGAATTCTAATGATACGTGAGGTTCGGGAAAGTTCAATAGTACACAATCTTACTCGAGGTTCGGGAAAGTTCAATAGTACACAATCTTACTCCTAATTAGTATAGAAGTTATTTCCAAAATTGATTAATTTTAAAATAGCATACTAATAAATGAAAGCATGTGTCATAAAAAACTAAGATTAAGGCCTTGTTTGACAATTAGCTGATTGCATTAGCTATTAGCTGGTTCTATCAGTTGTTAGCTGATAGCTGATTTGACCAGCGGATTGCATTATCTGTTTATTTTTTGATGTTTGGTAAAATTAGTTGTTTAGTATTAGTTGTTTATGTATAAAATGATTTATGAGAACATGACTTTAAAAAAAATTATAAGAGTATAAATATTATATATATTAGTATTTCATTTAATATTCTTATAGGAATTTATATTTTAGATATTTAATTTTACAAAAATTAAGTTTATAACTCTAATAAAAAACATAAAACATATAATAATAATAATAATAATAATAATAATAATAATAATAATAACAATAATAATAATAATAATGATGATGATGATGATGATGATACATCTAAACATAAAAATATAACAATTCAAATGAAGTTTAACAAAAAAATTCAAATAGAGCAAAAAAGGTTTGACAAAATTTAATGGCAAATTGACATTCGTCGTGTTTGGTTAATATCTTTTCAACTATTTTTTGATTGTTTGATAGGAAAGAGTAATCAGTTGATTGCCCAAAGAGCTACTCACAAGGAGCTTCTAATGTTTAGCTGGTTAGGTTGAATCAGCCAACCCAACCAGCCAACAACCAAACAACTAGAATAACTTTTTGATGAAACCAAACAGCTGAGTTCAGTCAATCAGCCAAAAAATTATTTGATGAGTCAACAATCAACAAGGCCTAAGAGCCGAATTACATTATTTTTCTTTTTTTTAGATAGGCCAATTTGTGGAAGGATAAATCATCTTACAAATTTAGAATTTTTCTTAATTTTATAATACTATTAATAAGTAAAAATATAGTAATCAAATGTATAAAAATTAATTTACATTAAATATAATTTATTATTTACACTATAATTTTTAGCATAAAACACCCACAAACATAAATTTTAGTAATTAAATAGATGATAAAATTAAAAAGACCCTAATTAGTCAAATTATAGCATATTAAAATTAAAAATAAAAATTTTATGTATATTTAATTTACATGTGTGTATACAAACGCATATGATTTTAAAATATTAAAAAATTAAACACTAAATAATAGTAATTTAGTTTCTATCTGTCATTTGGAAATAGGTAATTATTAATCAAGTGCAGAGGTGCAGATCCACCGAAAGTAGTGTCCTCAAGGAAATGGTGTCAGTTTAATTAAGGAATGGATGAAGCTTTTATTAACATTTGACATGCCAAACAAAACTGACAAACAAGGTTGTCTTGTCTTGAGTAAGCTTGAAGAAAAACAATTAAAGAATTGCCAACAAACATGTCATAACATCTGATCTCCCAAACCTCTCCTTTCGATTATGTATATACTTGTTCCCAATCTTAACTGTTTCTCTACCAACAAAGTTAGAAGAACTAGAAGAAACCAAAAAATGAAAAAGCTTCAACGACACTACACAATGTTCCTGTCCAGTTTAGTACTCGAAGCCCTTTAATTCAAGCGTTATCCACCGCCACGACCAGTTTGAGATTCCACTTGAAAAGGTCTAAATCATTATGTTTCATTTCGTGTATGTACAAAGAAGCATTCTCGTTATCTTCAGCTTGAATTGTGTCAAGAGTACTCCATCCGGACAGGAACATACGAGCATCACACGTGCACGCCTTTCCAGACCATTAAAAAATGTTGGGAAGGATCATGGAAGTGCATTGGTGCTTCTGGTTCAAGCTCAATTTTTACACTTGGCAGACGTCTTATAACAAGAACTCTTCTGCTTGTACTTTGTTAACGAACGCTGATTGTAGGACAGCACTTGTTGAATACCTCGGTGGAGGCCTGTTGCTTGTCCTAGGTTTGTTCTTGCTTACCGTATCAACGTGGACTGAGAATAACGATGAAACAGGTCTGTGGTCTGAGAATTTCGACTCTCCTCTACCGTACGACATTTGTTTAAGACCTTCTCCTTTCCACAATATTCGGTCACACCTGCAACAACATTAGAATATTAATGGTCGGCTTGTCATCGTTTGGCCTTACTTTATTAAACATCGTTATATTTACTTTTCCTTGCCGACCAAACAGTATTTCAAACATGTTAAGGCAATACTTCTTACCAAGCAGGAGTCCGACGTTTGTCTTTAGACTTGGAGGTTTGAGCTACATAATGGTCTGAATCGATATGGTACTTGTAAGTTGGAGCAAAGTATATTCCACCTTCTTCCCAACCTTTGAATACTCGACCGGCTTTTTGTTCTATTCTTAACTAAATCGAAGAACACATACATTTAGTTTGTTGTACAAACTTGAATCTTCAATCTAGTCATGTATAAACTGGTTGTAACTAACCTGATCTTTCTCCAAAAGTGCTTCCCAATCATTGTTATTTAATAGCTCATTTGTCTCAGTACAGCCAGATGCGAGTCGATAGTTCAGGTCACCAAGCCATATAATCTTGCTGAATTTTGATTATGAAACAGGAGAATAAGGTTAAGTTTAAGGAGGATAGTTCCAAGGACCTGGGAGGATGTAAACCAGAGTTAAAAAAAGACTTACTCATGCTCTAATATGCTTCCAGGAGGAAGAAACCGTTTAGGACTTGTAGTACAAGAATGACAGAACCTTGTTTTCCTTAATATTTCAGTAACGTCTGAATTTCTCCTAACCTCGTCACCTTCTTTCTCACCGGAAGTCAAGTGTGTGCAAACGAAACAAAACGTTGTCTGGTGCAGTGTCATACTAACAGAAACCGAACCCTGTTCGTGAAAATAAATGTAAGAAGAAACCTTTGACCTAACGAACAGACGTAGCTGTGATTCTGTTAGTTACGATCTATCTAACCTTGTTCCCAAGGTAACCCATAATGCCACGCCCAACACAAGAGACCTTCAGATTGCTAATATACTTGCAGAGATCAGCTCGAACCCACACGCAGAGAAATAATCCAACCATCTGCTTGCTTGCTGCTAGACGGAAACTAGGTGGTTGAACTGGGCTGGTCGATGCATAAGATGGGCTGAATGAGTCGTCCTCGCTTGAACTTGAACTTGAACTCCAATTCAAGTATCCTTCAGAATCATCGCTCCCAAGGTCATCTTCCATTGATATCAAATCGGAGAAGCTGTGCCTTGGTTTTTCACAGGCTTGTTGATCATTTAATGCTTGTCGTATAAGTGACAGCCACTTGGCGGCTGGCCCGTTGTCCTCCGCCCCGAGTACGTTGCCGGCGTTTAGAGGCACTATTTCTTGAAACCTAATCGATCCAGTTCAGAATTTAGATCCAACAACCGAACTAACAACACTTTAACAACAAGAATCTAACCAGTGTGTGGTGTGTCTGAGAAAGTGACAGAGAAAAAGAGTACCCAATAACGTAAATATCAGCAGGAGTTTTGGAGCTTAGCCAATCTTTCACGTTCAAGTCCTCATGGGGCGATTTGCCTCCGACATTCCATGTCCCCACGAACATACTGCTCAGAGCAAAAATCTTGCGTTCATGTCGAAGAAACCAAAAGTAAACATGGTAATTTGTTACTTGTGTCGATGTTTTTGTGTTCGTACCTGATGTCCAGGGGTTTCGTGTCAATTCGACTCGATGTTCTTAGTCCATTAGTGGCTGCTGAATTGAAAAGACTCTTGAGTTAGATACGAATCACAGCCATTGAAAAACCATCAGAACTGCAACTACTCCTAAAGCCTAGCTAGAGTTTCCATGACCATTCAAGTCCTAGGCAAGTAAAACCATCTTCTTTTCGACTACTCAGAGAGGAACCCTACTTCTGGTAAAGTGATGTCGAATCAAAATTAATATAGCAATGAATCAGACGGTTCAGAGGTTCTAAAACAGTAAGAGGTTCCAAAACAGTCCTGGTACTAGTATGTAAACTGGTACGAATCATTACTGAAACTCCTGGTGTACAGTAACATCACCTGAACAATCTTCCGGTACGTCAACGTAATAATGCCTATCTGAACAACTCTTCCTTCTCTCAGTTTCGTCTGGGTTGGATCAAAACAAGAAAGGAGGAACTGGAAATGAGTTCAAACCAATACAAGTTTGATTACGAAGTTTCAGAAACAAAAAAGAGACAATTAATGGTTACCTTGCGTTGAGTAATCGGAATGAAACTCGTCTGCATCACTCCGTAGATTTAGCCATTTCCTAACAAGTAGTTTAGGCCATGCAGGCTCTATGATCTGATCAATCACACAAAATAGAGTTTTATCGGTTTCAAGTCCCAGAAAAGTGACAAAACAGAGGACAGTCGAAATTTCATCTCTTGGGATGATGCTTGATTTCATACCTTGGAGCTCTTCTTCGTGTATGTTCTCATTGCTCTGCTTTCTGATCACAGAAGACAACCAAAATCAGAACAACTCATAATCTGGATCTGAACCAAATTGAAAGTCCCTAACTAATGGATTATCCGTTGAGATATTTCTGGAGATCCTTTAAACGAAAAATAAACAAGGAAAAGTCTTGAAGACTTGTCAAAGACCCAGTTGCGAGGAACTTCAAATAATACAGATTAGACAATGAGTTAAGGCATAATCAAACTGGTAATGTTTCAATATATCATTTCTCGAAACAGAGGAACCTATGGTTTAGAAGATTAAACTAACATCAAATGTCCAGTTGAAAGGAAAATGGAGATAAGTTGATAGGAAGAACGCTACGGGGATCAGAATCTTCAACCAACCAAAAATAGAATTCAATATTAAGATAATACAAAGATTGAGAAGACGTCAGGTTCTGCTTTTGGGTGATGATGGAGATTTTTTTTGAAGAGAGGTTCAGAGATAGATTATGAATCAAAAAGTTGCCTTTCCTTTATAAGATCTCAAAAGTGATGAATAGAAAACGGAAGAAGCAAATGAAACTCATCTTCAGACCAAACCAGACCTAGTGCATAAAAAAGAAGCAATGATCTTGATGATGGAAGAAGAAGTAAACAACAAGACATAAAACACAAATAAGAAGAATGAAACAGAGAAAACCATGAACTCATTCCCAGTTATAAACTTCAAGACAGCCAACGAAGAATCCGACATTAAACCAAGACCAGAACAAGAAACCAGCCATAACAATCACATGAGATAGTTTCTTTCAAGGAGTCGCCACTTACAATAACCTGAAGACAAATGGAGGGCACAGGCCACACTTCAAGGAGAAGAATCAAAATATGTGCTTGAGAGTTAAGAACTCTTCCTTTTATCTTCTCCACTTTCACAGAGACATCAATCAGGAGTTCGCTGAAATGTTGTACAGCGTGCTTCTTATTGGTTAGTTGGATTGGGAGCGAAATAGTTGAACTGAAAACTGGAGGCGTTCCTCGTATAAGCCAAAAAGGTAGGTTGGTTGGTTCTCAAATTTATAAGCAATCGATAGAGAGACGCAAGAGATGGAAGACACCATGGGAGCTTAAAAAGGAATAGGCTATTACACATTTAATATTGGGTTAATAAGAAATTATTAACTTAGTGAACAAATTCTCAGAATTTCTTGTTATGGTCTTAAAGTTATTGTATGGAATTAGTTAATACTGACTCAATCCAATTGACTACATTCAAAGCACTTGTATTGAATTTTTTAAAACTATTTTCTTAAATTTTAAATAAAAATAATAACGATATAATAATAATTCATATAATAACAACAATTTTCAATAAAAATTTCACTAAGACTCTAGATCTTGAAAGACCTAATAGTACGTAATCTTACCTCTAATTAATATACATGTTGTTTCCAAATATAATAATAATACAAAAATTAATCAAATGTTGGTGACATAGAAATCTAGCTTAACTCTAAATTTCACTCAAAATAATTTAATTTAATTTAAAATAATTATAATAAATCCTTAATTTAAATTATAGTTAATTAATTTAATTTGAATTTAAGAGTTAATTTAAATTTTCCTATAAATAGTATTCGACTAGTTCTCGATTAAAATTATACTTATATTAAATGTATTTACTTTTAATAGAAATTAAGATTTTTTTTTTAAGTTTCATATATTGTATCTTTTACCTAACTCTCTAGTGAGCCCGAGCACGATTTGACACGATCAAGTGGATAACTTGGGTTTGAGAACAAACTGAGTAGTGACAAATATCGAGTAGGAGCCAATAAAATGTACTAAAATATTAAGATGATATAAAAAGTCCTTAGGATATAAAATATTACGTACTTAGGCTTCGTATCTTTTCCCTTTCACCCAAAAAAAAAGAAAGTCCTAATTCAATAATAGGATATTCCATTTTATGAAAATAAAAGTGCTTAATCCTATAAATTTCACTTATTAGACATTTATCATTATAAATGAGATTTTTGCAGGACAGCAATAACAATTCAGTAAAAATTTTACTGATATGTAGAGTTCAATAAGACGCAATCTTATCTCTAATTAATAAAGAGATTGTTTCTGAGTGACTCACAAAAAATAATACTAAGAATATAAATAAATACATACATACATACTTAATAAATAAAATATAAAAAAAAGTCTGAATTAATTATTTAAATTTAATATTTTTGAAATTCAGATCTAATTCTAAAATAGAAAAATGAAATAACTTTAAGGCTTTGTTTGGTTGGGGGAAAGTAAGGTGAATTTGAAATCTAATTATTCGGAAAATAAATTTATACAAAGTAAAGATATTAACATGTTTGAATACTTGTAAGAATTATAATAAGAAAGTTATGTGGATTTTTATTATAGTGTTTAGTATGCAATAGTATTTCATAGAATGTAATTTAATTTTGACTTATGTTTTTAATTATATATCGACAAACTGAATAAAAATTAAAATCGTTAAATAAGGAAAAAAATATAAATATGAAAATTGTGGATTGAAACTTCTGAACAAAAATATTCAAAATTCTAATAACGAGAGAACAATAAGAATAGTTGAAGAGGAGGTAGGATTTTATAAAAGAATTATCGTAGAGTTGGGAGAAAATGAATAGTTGAATTGACTAATATATTTTTTAGATTAAATTTTTTAAAAAATAATCTAAATATAAAAAAGGTGTTGAGATTTAAAATCTAAATAAAGTGTTAATTTCTACATCTTTTATTAATTTAATTTTGATGTAAAAAATAAAATATTACTATTCTTTAAATCGAGAAATTTTCACTTTTCTAATTATCTTGAAATAAATCAACCTTAATAATATAAATTTTAAGAAAAAGATTCATGAAATTACGTCCGACAAAGGCCAAGTGAATCTTATCTTCTTCCTGCGTTTGGAAAGTGGAAAAACTGGCAAGTCTTGCAGGGTTTTGTCAAATATTGGAAATTGTCGGTGCCTTGTTTTTCAAGAAGTAGACTAAGGGGTAGCCATAAATTGTGTGGATTGGAAACCTTTAATGTGGCTGACACTTGACAATGAAATGAACTCTTTGGCTGGACACAACAACATGAAATTTAGTTGACCATGTTTAATAACCTATTTATGACTGAGGATTAGCACCAAAAGGGCCACTTCCAAAGGACAATGATGATTTCTTGTGGCCTAAAGGTTAGGCATGTACCAGAAATAGAACACTGTTTGCTGCAATTCCACCTGCTTGATCTAAATTTCTATGGATACGTTAAACTAGGGCTGGCATTTCTGGCTTTTTCTTCTAATATAAAATTAACATTTAAATTTTAAATATATTAAATTTCAAGTTAAGTTCTGTTATTTTTTCCTATACATGTTATAAACGTGCGTGGCATGTACTAAAAGTGGCAGCTAAAGACTTTTTTTTTCTAATATTAATATTTTTAAGTACGAATTAAATAAATTATCATATATGTTATAAACGTGGGTGGCATGTACTAAAAGTGGCAGCTAAAGACCTTTTTTTTTCTAATATTAATATTTTAAGTACGAATTAAATAAATTATCATATATATATATATATATATGTATGTAATAATTTTAAATTATTTGATAAGTTAGAGATTTGAAATTAAGTAATAAACTGAATTTAAATAGTATTTATAATCTTTAAAGTTATTTTTCTTTTTAGTTATCAATTTAAAATGAATAACATTTCTTTTATCGCTTTTAGAATGTTTAATCCGAATTTTTTTTTTTGAAGTGGTTTGTCTCACCTTATATAACACCTTTTTTTGAATTGATACTCGGTACCAGATTGGCAACTAACAAATCGTAATTCGAGCTAGATAGGACCCTTATGAATAGCAAAGTTCTCCCTTATGAGATTTTAAAAAGACTTCATTTTCAAGGTTCGAACCCGATACCTAGGTTAAAAGTGGAGGAGTGTGTGTCCTCCGGCCAAAAGGCAGATAACACCTTTTGTATGCATACGTTGTATCTAAATTTTTGGGTTGTCAAGTGACATTGATGACTTTAGTTGTTTGTCAAATCAAATTTCAAATGCTTAATTCAAAGCTTGTAGCTTGATATTCAAGCATTGATTGATGTACCAATGAGGGGGAAAAAAGAAAAACTTTATATGCAAGACAAATAAATACCATTAATCTAACTATATCTTAATAACATATAATAAGATACAATTAAATTGGATAAAAACACTTGTGTTTTTTATATTCTATTTTGTGGAATGTCAAAAATAATATTTGATAGTTATGATTCATGTATTTCATTATTCATTGGACTACCCTCACTCAAATATTCAAGGGAATTATCAAAATATTATGTCTAGTTTTAATCTATAAATAATATCGAATATTTATAAACTTTCAATAATTTTACATTTAACTCGATCTTGTTAAAGGAAAAATTATATTTTTCGAGCTTATTGTTTTTTGTCAAATTAAAAAATTCATTAAGGATAATAAAAATTAAGGGTATATAGCGTTTGGAAAGGAAACTCTCTTACGACTAACCAAAACGATCACGTTACAACATTGCAAATATAGTGCAACCAAACATAATAAGAAACGACGACGTTGCAAACAATAAAGGAAGATCTAACAAGATAGCAATTTGTAAGGGGGGTAAAACCCTCTTCTTCTTCAAACATTACCCAATTAGGGTTGGAAAATCTGAAAACTTCGAGAGAGCTGCTGGAGAGATTGTTGAGACATCAACGGTATAATCTCTTTAGTTTCATGTCATGCATTTTCTACTTTTAAATTTCTTCGATCATTATTCCACGAATGCTAAGCTTGGATTTTAACTTGAATAAATCTCGAGATCTAGGCATACAAAAGCAATCATCATGGGCGGTTGGTTAGTTTGGGAGAATTGTAATAAGAATGGGAATGAATATAGTGAAGAATGAGAATGAATATTATTATTATAATTACGATGGTTGGTTAAGAGAAATAAATGATTACCATTATTATTGATAGTGGTTGGTTTGTAAAAAATATTATAATTATTTAATTACTAAATGAATTATATTTTAATTAATTACAATATTTTAATTAATAAATGAATTAAATTTTTATTAATTATATTGCAATTAATTAATTAATAATAATATGTTAATTAATTAATTTTTTAATTAATGAATAATTATATTTTAATTAATAATAATATTTTAATTAAATATAATGTAATTAAATAAATAATAATAATATTGTAATTAATTATATTGTAATTAATTAATTAATTACAATATTTTAATTAATGGATAATTATATTTTAATTAATTAATTAATTACATTATTTTAGTTAATTATAGTGTAATAATAATATTTTAATTAATGAATAGTTATTTTTTAATTAAATATAATGTAATTAATTAAATAATATTAATATTTTAATTAATGAATAATTATATTTTAATTAATTATAGTGTAATTAATTAATTAATTACTCTCATTCTTCCCATTACCCTCTCTCATTCCTCTAGATTATGAAAGGAATGAAGGATTGTCCAAAATTAAGAAATGAAACTCTTAGGTCTTCAATGATAGGTTAATACCAAGCATCAATTTTCATTCCATACTTATACCCCTTTTGTCATACCCTTCAAACAAGCACCCTCTTAGTCTAAGTAAGAGCTAAATTCTGCTTGATTCTTCCGAATCAACTTCATATTTTTTGCTAATTCCATGCCCGTTACTATATGATAATTATAAATATCAAACATAAATTACTTCTCCAATAAATAAATTTATATTCATATAGTGATTACAATTTCTATAGAGACTAATTTATTTTAAACTTTTTTTACTCTATCAAAATATGAATTATCCGTTAATTACCAATAAAATTGTGGAAAAAATCTTGGGGGTATTTGTTTTCATTTTTGTTTTTGTTTTCAAATTCAGTAAAAAAATCTGTTTGTTGGAGTTTTTAGTTTCTTTCAATTTTCAAAAATTATGAAAACCATAAAAGTAGTTTTTGTTTTCAGTTTCTGATTTTTTTCATAATTTGATTTACTATTATTTAAATATATATTATTTAATTATTTAATTATTAATAAAAATTATGAATAATTTAATTCAAGAT
>JANIJH010000004.1:60368379-60387380 GCA_024520975.1 Erythroxylum areolatum | reverse complement strand
TTAATAATTTGTTAATAAATATTATATAAGAGATTAAATAAATTTATTTAATTAAAAATAATTTATCTTTAATTTTTTTAAAAATATAATTATTATTAGTGATAAAAATACAACTATATTAACTTAACAACTAAACAAGTTTTTGTTTTTATTTGAAAGAAAAACAAAAACAAAAACTTGAAAACAGAAACTGAAAACTACGATAGAAAAACAGAAGTAAAACCAAACGACATCTAAATTAAGTTATTTCTTTTGTAGGAATTAAATTTAAACTTTGAAATACATATTAATCACAAATTGGTACAAATTTGACCATCTTTTACTTTACAAATTTTTGATTGAAGAACGTCAAAACCATTGATATCATCACATGTGTGTTTCAAACTATTATGTCATAGATCATCCAAAAAAACCTACCACAAAATACCGTACATTTTGCTCTTTCTAGTTTGTATGAATCGTGTTTAACGGGCATTGGCAAGAAAGTGGCACCAAAGTGGGTTAGTCATCGGTTATCCTTTTGACTCACAAACATGTGTTAAACCATCATTAATACAGCACTAAGCAACCTGAACATCATCGAACACACACGTGCCCTGATCATCTTAAAGAGTTTGGTGACATTTCGTCAAACATTAGCTTGACCGATTTCCCATAGATTTTCATACGCAATGAAAAATCTTATTTAATCCAGTGCATGTATGTATCCCATCCGGTAACACTTCGTAGTTGAATGCCTTTTTCTTATACTTTCCATATTTATACGTGTACATTTCTCTAAAGTTGATAGTTGATTAGGGACAAAATCAGATGTTTCTGATTTAGGTGTCGTTTGCATGTATAATATGTGGTTAGTGTGGCTAAGTCCAATTGGACAAGCTGATTCTACAAATCCTGCCTAGTTAACCTAACTCCGTTTGCTTATCTTGGTTAATTGATGGATAATGTCAATAATAAAAAAAATCAAACTCGGTTTAATATTCTAAACTTTGATCCAATCAATTTTTCAGTTCAGTTTTCAACTTTTCGATTTGATTTATTTTAACCATTTTTATTGTTAAAAATAATTAATTTATTAAGTAATCCATTAATTTATTACTATTTAATAGATAATGAGAGAATTTTTTTCGATCATATTTCGAATTCTTTAATATTAACTGATTTTATAATGATATAATATTGATTGAACTTTTTAAATTTAACGTCTGATCTTGTTTTTAAAACATTAAGTAAATGGTTTGGTTAACCCACAAAGATTAGCAAGGGAAAAAAAAAACTACGTTTTCAATGATTCTATCATTTAGTTATATCAAGAAATAAAAAAATGTATTAAAAGAGGATTAGTCATACCGCAAATTGGATATCTTCTTAATTGGCAATCTTCTTGGTTTAACACGTGATCCAATGGATTTTGTTCAACACTTTTCATCATGAACTTTTAGACCAGCGCATTAGCAAGTTCGATGTACATGGAGGCTCGCTTAATCACAGTCCAAAATGTACAGTGAACTTTTACAAGTAATTAAAGAAGGTTCCATGCTTAAGTAGTAACCTCTAATTAATTATTTCATCATTTACCTAAGCCACAAGCTTCTTTTTTTGGTTTATAAAGTTCAATGAATCCCAATAATTTACAAAGCCTCCTGCCTTGTTAACAAAAAAATATTCGTTTTTATTTATTGAAAAATTTGAAGGTTTTAACAATAAAAATTATTAAAATAAATCAAACCGAAAAGTTGAAAAGCGAACCGAAAAGTTAGACAATTCAAAAATTTTATTTGAGTTTTTTCGACATTGATTTTAGGAAATAAATTTCGAGCATCAGTTATTATAATTTGATTCGCTTAAGATAGTTTAATAATTGTAAATCTAGAAATCCTACATCAATAACTATATGTCTCTTGAAGGAAGTATATGCATTAGCACTACAATTAGAAGTGATCAAAGAGAAAGAGTTAATCATCATTAGGCCAGCAAATCTTGCTAATACATGGTAATTAAAGTCCCAATACACACTTGTATAATATTACATACGATAAAGACAGGCAGGATGTGAAAGCTAAACAGCCATCGATTAATTAGAATGAATTGGTTCAGGTTTCTATCGTTAAGATGGGAATGTTGTCCTAAGCTTATTGTCCTTTTGGCATTGGAACACAAACCCTCCATGTGTAATTGAGTACTTATCAACAATAATAATTGGCGGAAATATAGAGGTCAAAATAATATATTTGAAGAAAAAGACCTTAAATTTGGACTTCATCATAGATTTGGAATAAAATAAAATAGATATGACCTTCTTATTAGTCAAAATTTCTTACAACATTTTAAATTCTAAATGAATTTTACTAAATTCAATGGAATTTTGAAGATATCATGTGAGGGAGTAACGAGTTTATGTTGGGTCGGCATAGTAATAATTCATGTTCTTATATAAGATAACAAATTAAACAATGCCTAAACTTTTAGATTTTGTTTTTAATTTAGTGTTACATTTTTCAAAATTTTTAATTTAGTGCCTGTTTTGGACTTTTAGGAAGTTAATGAGCACTTTTCTCCATCACAAAAGCTTCTTTTAAGAAAAATGAATATTTGATTGTAAAATAAAAAGACATTTCTTCAATAGATATGGCTATTTTGGCAACTAAAATACAACTTTTTAAGAAACTCAAATTTAGAGCTTATAAAAAAAGCCTCTCAAATGACACTACAAGAAATCAATGAATTACTGACGGAAAAAACTGACACTAAATCCATTTATTTCGTCGGTATTCATATTTACTGATAGAATTGAACGATGGACAAAAGCGTCATTAATACCGGTGTAGGTAACTATAACGGCGAAAATGTCATATGTTATTCCATCAGTGAAATATACTGACGGACAATGTTTCTATCGGTAAATAGTCGTAAATATACCGACAGATTAACAAGAATGGTCTATAAATAAAACGAACTATTTACCGATGGATTAACTAGAACGGTCGGTAAATAAAACAAACTATTTATTGACAGTTTTATTTATTCCATCGGTAATATTTAAATATTTTTCCGACGGTTTTCTATGTTTCGTTGGTAATTGGAAGTTATAATTTTTTTAAAATCTCGACATTAAATTTTATTTGATGATTTAATGAAAAATGCATAATTTCAACAGTTGTGAATTATCTGTGCATATTAAATTTATTTGTTTATATATTTAATTTGTTGAAGCTCGGTGACTTTCGACGATTGCATCTGTCTGGTAGATGTTGTTGTTGGACATGGAGGATTGCGAATAACAAATATTCGCAAATGAACCTAACCCGAATATCTGTCCATGACGATCCCTACCACCGATAACATCAAAATACGTCTGAGTCTCATAAACAGGTTGCTCCTCCTAAGACTGCCGCTGAATGATTTGTTGCATTTGGTCCTATTAGGAACCAATGTTTACATTAGTAAGGGATTATTTATAATCGTAAAACTAAATGATTATAAAAGAAATAATAATAAGGCATTAATTTAACATACATTTAGTTATCTACATCAGTTGTTGACGAATGTTACATCGTCATGCTTCTTTGTGTGAATAAGCAAAAACAACTGAGTAGGTGTAGGAGAAATACCCAAAGACTTTTCCTGCATATTTACCCTAATGGTTAGATTTGAACTATATTTAATAAAAAATTTAGCAGAGTTTTCCCTATTTTTATGATATATCCCCCTGTTGAACAATTAAAAAAACTCAACACAGTCATATATGGCACCAGACATTTATACCATTACCATTATCTATAATACAACAAAGTAAAACATGTACAATATAAGTGTGAAATTAAGATACTTACAAGTCTTTTTGCATACTCGTGGTGGGTTATTGATCCTCCCGTATGTACAGGAAGACTCTCTTTCCTCGGGTCTCCACGTCTGTTGGTGGAGTTACGCCCTGAGATTGTCATTGCCGCAAGGCTTTTCCAATACTCCTACCATCGACTCCATATTTGCTTCGAAATATAACTCAGTCTTACGTCAGCCTTGTGTATCGCATCAATAAAGTAGCGATAACGTGTACAAGCTCGCCTCTCCTATAGTCTGTGTATGTTGGCGTCAATACTAGAATTCTAGAAAAATTCTTTCTGAAATAAAAAGAAAAAAATAAAGTAATATCATGTAATAATATTTATGTAATTACTGTATATAAATCAATATAAAACAAAACTAAATGTTAATTGTACCTCAAACTCTTGAAAATAAAATTCCTTTGTTGCCTGAGAGATATTCTTCCATACATAACCCTCAGGATCAATCCGTTCTTTAAATTTAGAAGTCATATTTCTGGAATACGGTCTAAACGGAACCAACTTAATATAAGAAGTAATTTTATACAATGAAAAACTGATAAACCTATAAATTATTTAAAAACAAATAGTCATTAATGTTATTTCACTTACACATTGCCATCAATTGTTATGTACTTTCTTCCATTTGGTCCCTCAACTCCAGGCCTGCAGATGTCTCCGCCATTCGATAAAGCAGTATTGGATGATATATGAGTTGGGGATGGGGATAGGGATGGTGTAGCATATGCTGCAATAAACGATACCTCATCTGTAGTTGTAGGTCCTTTAAAAACTTCTAAGTTTTCTCTCAACCACATTTTGCTCCTTAATATAAGAGTCAAGCGAATAATTGGAGTTACGCGCACACAGGTTTCTGAAGATATCAATCTATAATCGCGTGAATCCCACAAGAACTATATCATTACGTTTATGAACCTTACTTAACTAATAAACTAAGAAATAAGATTTGATATATTAAACTATTAAATAAAAAACACAATACAACTAAATTAGTAAAGAGAAATTAGTAATGTTAGGACTTCATATTGAACCACCTTAAAGCTTTTAGTTTTCTAACTATTTTCATTGGATAGATAGAGCAATGCATTACTTCTATTTCCTATATTGTTTTTATCAATGATAAGGCAACCAAGCTATTTAAGGGAGCAAAGGGGATAAGACAAGGTGATTTAGTTTCACCTTACTTACTCACCTTGCCTATGGAGGTTCTTACTAAGCTCATTAGGCTAGTTATTTCTCAAAATAACTACTTCAAATTCCATTCAAGGTGTAGGGGAGTGAAGCTTATCAACTTATGCTTTGCTAATGATTTGAACTTATTCTTTAGAGATAAAGCTGATTTACTTAATGAACAATTGTCAACTCTATAGACTTTTAAATTACTCTTAAGCCTTTACATTAACATATATAAAGTGCAAAATAGTATGCTTTTTAGTTTTCATCTCTTATATGTTAGCAATCTAAATCACCACCTCTTACTTATTTGGGGAATATAATTACCTTAAAAAGAACAACTTGCAAAGATTTCCAATCTTTGATTGATAAGATCTAAAGGAGAATTTCTAACTAGTACAATAAAAGCTTAACCTTGGCAAGGATAGAGCAATTCTTCATCTGAGTCTTAAACAACATCCATACTCATTAGGTAAAATACCATTGAAAGTCACTAATAAAGTCCTCTCAATTAAAAGGCTATGGAGAATCCTAAATGATAAACATGCTCTTTGGATTCAATGGTTACATGCTTATTATCTAGGGAATGACAACTTATGCAATATATATCCTAAGGCAATTTCCTTGTGGATCATGATCAATATTCTCAAACTAAGGGAAAGGCTTAGATTGGTGGTTAGAAGCAATTTTAGAATTGGGCAAAAGCATCATTTTAGATTGACAGTTAGACTTATTAAGGTCCTTTACTTTTATCACTAAATCTAAATTCACTTAATAGCATCATCCTTACAATGCTTTTGTAAAAGGTGTAATTGACAACATAAATTCTCATATGGGCTTAATGCCTAAATCCTTTAATATTGATCAAATATTAGGAATTGTTTTTATTCCTGACAAAGATGATACCTTAGTTTGGAACAAAATTTCTTCAACTACTTTCAATTACTCTTATTGTTGATCCCTCCTAAGGATCCCAGTTCCTAAAGTGTCTTGACATAAATTGTTGTGGTTTAAGTAGGCTCATCGTCAAGCATCATTCATTTTGTAGCACACTATAAAAGTAAACTAAATACCCACAACAAACTATCCAATTTTGTGAACTTGTCCTACATCTTTGTTTTATTTAAGTAGGAGGATGAAAGCTTATATCATATTTTTTGTAAACGTAATTATTCGAGTTATATATTGGAAACCCTTCTCTAACTCTACAACATAATTGCCCCTCTTGCTAACTGAGAGAATATTATGCAATCGAGTTGTCATTAGTGGAAATAGGTTGTTTTTCATGATTAAGTTATGCTATTCATTAAATTTGTTTGGCATGTAAATAGATAATTTTGTATAATCAAAGCATGCAAAGGAGTGGTTTGGCAGTGAACTTGATTGACATGATAAAGATGCATATGATAATACATTAAATTTATCTTAGTTGCAAGTCTCTCATCATAAATACATGGAGATTAACAAACTTATTATCGAGTGGCAAAAGCTAAACAAAATGGTCCTATCTTTTAAAGTTGTCTTATGGATAAAAAAGTAAAACAGTATTTTAAATATTAGAGGTTAAGGAGATAACAAAAAAGATATATTTTATAGTTGCATCATGGATTGTCACTCTAATGGATTCTTAGGAACTTGTAGCTTTTACTTCCTTTCATTCAAGCTATGTTCTTTATAACTATTTTAGTCTTTGATATTAAGCTAATCTAAAGTAGTCTTTGAACTTAAGATATATGGCTTTTTAATACTTTAATGCTATTACATTGATTTAATTTCTAAAAAATACTTCAACTTAGTTCTAATATTTATAATATTTAAGGAATTTAAATTCCTTCAAGTTAGTTTTAATGAATAAAAATGAAATATGACAAATATATTGTTTAGATAATTATTAAATATTTAAATTAGATAAATATAGTCCTAACACTAGTATGGAATTCCAAGTATAATGTAAGAGTTATCATATTGATTGAAATAACAATTAACTTAAATTATTTATGTCTTCTCTTAAATTACTTATGTATATTCAATTAGATAACTACTATCTCTCTGTCCGCAATTCAAGCTATCTAAACTTATTGAGCCTAGCTAATCTTTTTGATAGAACAATAGTCTAGGGCACTTTGGTTTCTAGATCTAATTTTTTTTTCCTCCTAATGCACAAATACTGCTGCATCTTGTGATCATTCATACAATTCTTAAGATTGAGTTTGTAGTGATCAAGCAAAAATTCAACAATCAAGAATAAAATAATAAATTCAACAAACATATAATTAAACACATGTATTAAATAATTAAAGTATCCGTCGTCAGCTAAATCTCTAAGCTTAACTAGGATTTTTTACCATTAAACATAATAAAAATACAATAAAAATGAATCATTCGTAGGATTAGAGAAAAAATTAGAGAACCTATCACAATTTCCTCCAATCTTTCTTTTAATCCTCCTTTTATGATAAGAAACACTAAAACTATGAAAATTCAAGTTATTAAACACTTTCCAAAAGTCTCGTATGTTAAACTTAATAATGGTATTTATAGATAGGGTTACAAAATAGACACATAAGTTCCTTAAACTTCTAATTTTTATGCATCCTTAGAAATTATGCATAACAACCAACACTTATTAGCATCAAGTTCTAAATGACTATAATATCTCCTTGATCAAGTAAGTATAGAGAAATTTAAACTCAAAATTTTTTTCTCTTTCAAATCATCACGTACAAGACAATGAGCAAAACATATGAAAATATCATATAATAGTAACTAATTTAATTAAATGTTATCAAAAACATCAATTTAAACTCATTAGTTTGCTTTATAGTTAACAACACAGAATATACAAAGACAAGTCTCAATCGAATTGTAAAACTTATGACACTTTTTAAGTAAATCAGTACATAAACAAGACAAAGTAAACACTATTCTACCTCCTTCATCAAGCTCAAATACTTTAAAGAACTATTAGGTGCACTTGAAAATAAATCAAACCAAACCAAACAATTAAGACACATATTAGGAAGAATTAACCAACTTAATCTTCTGACTAAAACAATCACAACAAAGAATAAGCATTCAACAAATGCCTAACATGCATCAAACAACTATTGCAACGTCACAACAAAATGTCATAACACAACCTTCTAACACTAACATTTCAACCTTAATTTTTCTTACGCATTCACAAAATACTCAAACATACCAAACAAATCAAATAAACATAACACCGACGTCAACAGAAAACTAAACCATTTCCAACATACCTTACGAAAATACAACGGCCGTGGGAGAAGAGGACGAGCTTCCGCCACCGACCACAACACCGACGTCTGACTAGAAAACAGGGGGAGTCATCACTGAAGGAGAGGAGATGACACAGGAGGGAGGAGAAGAAAATGGTTGGAGACCAACAGGGGGGGGGGGGAGATTAAGTTTATAACGTTCAATCGCAAAGAGACAGCGATGTATTGCTTTAAATTTTACCGATAGAATATTATGTCGCTAATAATTCGTCGGTAATGTCAAATCTTCAACTCACTGCCATTTTCTCCCGCCTTATTTACCAACGGTACTTGGTCCGTTGCTAATCGAAAATTTTCCAGACACTTTTTCCGATGGGTATAGAATTTCCATCCGTAATACATGGCTTTCTCCCAATTTCAGCAACAAATATTGGTTCCGTTGCTAAATGAAAATTTTTCAGACTAATTTTTTGATGATATACAATTTCCGTCGGTAATTTGCTACAATTTTTTAACCATTGCCAAATTTCCATCGGTAATGCGTTCATTTCTTGTAGTGTGACTTTTTTCATGTAGATTTTTCAGATCAATTAATAAGCCTATTTTTAGTCTCTTTTGCTCTTATGTTTTACACATAATTCCCACAATATACCTACAAACTCATCTTCACGTTTATCTTGCAAACCCATCTTACTTGAATATTTATTTTGAGATTTATATAATATTATTTAGCTTTTTACATATTTTAATATTTATTTTGATATTTAGTTTACTTATGTTATAATCCATATAAAAGATTTGGTTAGATATATTTCATAGGATTTTAAATTATATAATAATTAATATATTGTGCTTTGCAAATAATATTTATATACATAAATAATTTTTATTGCAAAAAAATATAATTAAAATTAAAAGTGCTTTTTTTCTTTATGTTGCCAAACAATCTATTGTATGAAGCTCTTTCAAAAAAACTCTTTTTTAAATAACAACTAAACAGTCAACTGGCTTCTTAAAAAAGTCTTCTAAAAAAAGTTTTACAGAAAAAAATTATATTGAAAAAAGCTCTACTGCTATAATTCCAACCAAATAAAGGCTAAGAAAAATAATTTTCTTAACCTCCCAAATGCTCATCTAAACAGGAACTTAATATGTTGTGTCTACCAAATGTCTATAAATGGAAATAAGTTTTTATCTTATTTATACCAATTTTGAAATGTTATTTTAAAAAGTTTGACAATAAATTTAAAAAACTTAATATGGTGTGTCTACCGAATGTCTATAAATAGAAACAAGTTTTCATCTTATTTATACAAAATTTGAAATGTTATTTTAAAAAGTTTGACAATAAATTTTAAAAAAATTTATTGTCAAACTTTTTATCTTTTTTCCACTAAGCATTACAACGTATTAAGCCAACAGATTATCACTAATTAAGCATGCAAATAGAATGATTGGGTTAAAGCAAGTTAATCACGAGGCTTCTAAAATCAAATACCCATTATTTAATAGGTTTAGGTAATTATTTGAAGCTTTATCAACTTTTTGGAGTTTAATTAATCGTTAAAATGAGTCAACCTTCCTGTGGTTGCACAACCTTTCCGCTTGTGTATATGCTATATATATGTATTACATAGCCAGTTCCCTTCTAGTTGATTCTGCCATTTAAGAGGCTTGTTTGTCCAAGTGCATATGCAAATATGTAAAAAGGCATTGCTTTGTTTATGTTTTTTCAAACGTTAATCTCAAGTACATAATTTGTCCTATCAACTTGAATTTTTATAAGAGAATAAATTTTGATCATATTTATTGTAATTTTATTTACATAATAATTTAGCATGTCATTTTTATTTATCTAATCTTTAACCTGCATTACTTTTTTTATTGTCATATCTACATATGAGTATACCGAAAATAACCTCTTTATTATATATAAGTAAAACTGCGTACTATCAAACCTCCTTATACTGCATTTTATTATAGAACTTCGGACTGAATGTGATAATGATGACAATAATGAATGGGTCAATAAAGATGACCGAGTGCCAATCTTAATCACCCAAGTGTTCGTTTAAACTATGGAAACTATACAAACAAGCTCGAAACCAAATCATAATTTGCTATGCATGTATCAAAATAATCGAATCCCATCAAAACCACTTAAGTGGAAACCCGAAGATTAGTAATTGCATGTTCTTTTATTATTAAAAAAAAAACCTAATTGGTAGAGTTTTGGTGCCCTCATAAATAAAAAAAACAAAACCCTTTACATGGACTTCTAAAACTATAAAGTACACATATATGATCACTAACATTACAATACTATGCATAACAACGTACTAAGCCAACAGAAATAGAATGAATAGGTTAATCATGAGGCCTCTAAAATCAAATAAAGGCAAAAATCTCCTATTGTTTAATAGGTTTAGGTAATTATTTATAGAGCTTTATCAATTTTTCTGAGTTTAATTAATTAATCACGGTAATGGGTCAGTAAAGAGCACTTGGTGTCCATGACTCCCTCCACTACAGTTAGTAGTTTGATCTTGCCATCTTAATCGCCCAAGATGCCAAAATTTGCCATACATGTATCAAAATAATCGAATCCCACTAAGGCCACTTGGGCACCGAAAATTAGCAAGGAGAAGAAAACTAAGTTTTCAATGATTCAATCGTTTAGTTATATCAAGAAATAAAAAAATGTATTATTAAATTTAATATGATAATTGGGAAAAAAAAAAAGAAGAAGAAGAAGAGAGGATTAGTCATACCGCAAATTCGTTATCTTCTTAATTGGCAATCTTCTTGGTTTAACACGTGATCCAATGGTTTTTGTTCAACACTCTTCATCACGACCTTTTAGACCAGCGCATTAGCAAGCTCCATGTACGTGGAGACTCGCTTAGTCAGAGTCCAAAAAGTGCAATGACCTTTTACAAGTAATCAATTTTAATGCTGCAGTTCAATCTGCTCAGGCCATGTCATATGGAGAGTTGTCAGTTTGTTACTTGTCTCATTGACTTTTCTATTTCCCATTATACTTCTCTTATCGACGAACTTATACCTTTCAAAGAAGCCTTATCTTAGTTAATAACTTAATATACTCAAGATTTATATTAGTAGAGGTAGAAACCAATTCTCTTCGATTAGTGCAGAGAAAAAATATTCGTCCTTATTTATCAAAACATTTGAAATTTTTAATAATAAAAATTATTAAAATAAATCAAACCAAAAAATACGATAATTCAAACTTTTTACTTGAATTTGTTTGATATTGATTTTAAGAAATAAAGCTCAAGCATCGAATATTAAAATTTTGGTTCACTTAAGATTGTTTAATAATTGTAAATCTACAAATCCTACATCAATAATTGTATGTCTCTTAAAGGAAGTATATGCATTAGCACTACAATTAGAAGTGATCAAAGAGAAAGAGTTAATCATCATTAGGCCAACAAATCTTGCTAATACATTGTAATTAATGTCCCAATACACACTTGTACAATATTATATAGGATAAAGACAGGCAGGATGTGAAAGCTAAACAGCCATTGATTAATTAGAATGAATTGGTTCAGGTTTCTATCGTTAAGATGGGAATGTTGTCCTAAGCTTATTGTCCTTTTTGCCTTGGAACACAAACACTGCATATGTAATTGGGTACTTATCAACAATAATAATTGGCGGAAATATAGAGGTAAAAATAATATATTTGAAGAAAAAGACCTTAAATTTGGACTTCATCATAAATTTGGAATAAATTAAAATAGATTTATGATTTGGAATAAATTAAAATAGATACGACCGTCTTATTAGTCAAATTTGCTTACAACATTTTAAATTCTAAATGAATTTTACTAAATTCAATGAAATTTTGAAGATATCATGTAAGGAAGTAACAAGTTTATGTTGGATCGACATCAACGATTAAGATATCATTTCGTACCGGTCGATACGGGATTAAAATTGGTACGAAATAGATGATCGATTATATCGGGTTTAAATACTGATCGATATCGGCCAGTTTCTGATAGTACCAATTGGTATCGAAAATTTTAAAAATTTTGTGATTTATTTGCAAAAGTTTAAAAATATTTTAAACTCTCCCTCCCTCTCTCCCTGTAGCATCTCCTTCTCCCTTTTTTTTTCAAAGTTTTTTTAACTAGTTATTTTATTTACTTCAACTTTTCTAGTTATTGGGAATTTTTAATTTTTTAAAAAATAAAACAAATATTTTTATTACTAATAATAATTGTAAATTAAATAAAACTTTTAAAAAAATTGTTTTTATTTAAATTTATTTAAATATTTTATATAATATTTATTACTAAAGTATTAATAAAAATATTTTATTTTTTAAAATCAATAATAAAAAAATTAATATTTATAAACTAATATTTATTTTTATGTATTTTTAATTATTAAATCAAAATTTATTTGAAATTTATATATTTTAAAAATATATTTAAAATTTAATTATATTTATTAATAATTATTAAATTAAGTTTATAAATTAAATTAAAATTATGATTATTATTTATCGTTATGATTTTTAGATACATGATTAAAAATATACAGTGCAATTATGCAATATGGCAATGAACTATTTTGTAATTTTAAAAATTACTCGAAACAGTATCTGTTATTGACCGATACCGGTAAAGTACCTATTAGAACCCAATCCGATACCAAGTCTGGTGTGATATTTGTAATATTGGTCGGCATAGTAATAATTCATGTTTTTATATAAGATAACAAATTAAATAATGCCCAATCTTTTAGATTTTGTTTTTAAT
Source organism: Erythroxylum areolatum (assembly GCA_024520975.1). Taxonomy (NCBI): domain Eukaryota; kingdom Viridiplantae; phylum Streptophyta; class Magnoliopsida; order Malpighiales; family Erythroxylaceae; genus Erythroxylum; species Erythroxylum areolatum. The sequence continues at coordinate 60,374,324 of JANIJH010000004.1, read as the reverse complement.
TTAGTGTTAGAATTTTCAAAATTTTTAATTTAGTCACTAATCTTTTAAATTTTGCATAAATCAGATTAAGAAAATTAAAATTTCTTAATATAGTGTTTCTAACAAATGTCTATAAATGGAAATAAGTTTTTACCTTAATTATTTATACTAATTTTGAAATGTTATTTTAAAAAGTTTGACAATAAATTAAAAAAATCTCAACTGGATAATCTTTTTTCCACTAAGCTAATATTATAACCTATTAAGCCAACATATTATCACTAATTAAACATGCAAATAGAATGATTGGGTTGAAGCAAGTTAATGATGAGGCTTCTAAAATGAAATACTCATTATTTAATAGGTATAGGTAATTATTTGAAGCTTTATCAACTTTTCTGAGTTTAATTAATCGTCATAATGGGTCATTAAAGAGGACTGAGTGCCAATAGCTCCCTCCACTATAGTTAGTTGTTTGATCTTCCCAATCCTAATCGCCCAAGTGTTCGTTTTAACTATGGAAACTACACAAACAAGCTCGAAACCAAATCATAATTTGCTATGCATGTATCAAAATAATCGAATCCCATCAAGGCCACTTGAGTGGAAACTCGAAGATTAGTAATTGCATGTTCTTTTATTATAAAAAAGAACCCAATTGGTCGTGTTTTCGTGCCCTCCTAAATAAACAAAACAAAACCCTTTATAGTGACATGAATTATATGTGATCACTAACATTACAATACTAAAGATAAAGAAACTGCGATTCCATTGATACATAATAAATCTGGATATGAAGTCACAGCATATGTACGCGTGATCGATAGAGTACAAAACAAAACAAGTTCAGAAGCGTAGATGCATCCCAGGAGGCATGGAGGAGCTTTAGCTCTATCGTATTATAATTAACAATCAAGCAAAAGTTTAAACAAACTTTCTAATCGTGTTGGTGTTTGTGGGGTACGTATAAGTTTCATGATTGCTTTGCTTTAATGTAATTCACACGTCATCACATTCAGTCTGAAATTTTGTAATAAAGCAAAATTTGGAGAGTTTGATAGAACACAGCCTTAACTCATAAAAACCAACCTGATTAATTTATCTTGAGGCTCAAATGGGTCTGTTTATGTAATTCATAGTTAATCTAGTTATGTGGCAATGAGTGTTTAAAGTTTGTAATTGTAATTATCACATGTGATGCTCTGAGAATATTATTCGAAAGTTGCAAAACACAAATCGACCCAACTACTTAGATATCATCTCGATGAGATTGTAATACTTTTTTTAATACTATATATATATATATTCGATGCTCAATTATGGTAACTCTTCAACAACTTAGGCTAAGCAGTAAGCAATGACGTTAGTTTACTCATCTGATTCACGTGTTTATATACTGGGAACATGTTTCATGTGTAGTTAAAAAAAAGAAGAAGAACTAATTATATAAGTTGCCTTTTATTTGACTTTAATGAAGCTGAAAGCTTGTAATTTGTTAATAATTTGTCATAATATATATGTATTATCATATGACCAAATGAGGTTATATAACAGATTTAGCAAACGTTAATGATCTTCTTATTATCATGGAGGTTTGGGTACTCATCCAGAGAGTTATGGATGAATGATGATGAAGCTGGAGCCGCAAATTTCAATGGAGTTGTTCAACTAACTGCCAATCCTTAATTAAAGGGACATTGAATATCTCGTTTTGAATCTTGACTACTACTATCGTGTTTGATTAATTAGGATCGTTCCATACGTGAAAATATTGCATCAGTAAAAATAATGGAAATACTAATCTCAGGTTAAAGTTAAAAGAAATTAAAAGTTTAAATATTTTATTGCTATTTTTTGAAATTAAAATTATAATTAAAATTTTAACAAAAATTTGAGATTTGTTTTAATTAACTCTTACATTTGCCATATTATTTTTGTTTTAACATGTTTAAATTTGAAGAATTAGATATCCTGTTCTAATTATAATATTCTTATCATATTCTATTAAATATTATTTATACATTTATGTGAATTCTACATAAATATATGGAAAAGATTTAATAAAATAATATTAGAACAAAATAACTAAATAAAAAATTTGATGCATAAATTTGATTGTTTTAATTGTTATTGTCTGGCCGAGCAATGCTACTACGTATGCTAATCTTTGTACTAGCGAAAATATGTTACAAACTAGAGTTATCTTAGAACTAAAAGTTGTCAATCAAATATGGTTGGTGTGATTGGTTCAGTACTCTCATCTTTTAATTAAAGGTCTCAAATTTGAGCCTTGAAAATGTAAAAATCTATTTGACCAGCACTTTACTCCTTATGAACTGACGCGATACGAGTGAAAGTTAATTTAGATGTGAAAATTTTAAAAACACAGCTAAAAAAAACAAAAGCCGTCACAGTCACATCAACAAGACGAGCGGCAATAAATATTGATTTTTTAATATATGTAGAGTGTAGAGTCCACTTGCAAGAATTATGTATGGGTCAATTATTGTTCAAATAACTAGAACTAGTTGTTTGGATAGTTGACCTTTACCACTTATAAACGCTTTAATATTTTCATGTTTAATCAATATAGGACACTCTAACACTCCCCCTCAAGTGCAACTGGGACTGGACATCCAGTTGTCACTTGAAATATACGTAGTGATAATCGGACCGGGCCACTAGGAATGGACATTCAGACAAACAACCAAAAAATTTATAATACGGACCAAACCTGCTCTAATACTATATTGAATTTTTAATATAGGCAGAGTATAGAGTCCGCTTACAAAAATTAGGCTTGGGTCAACTATTTTCTAAATAATTAGAACTAGTTGTTTGGATAGTTGACATTTACCACTTATAAACCCTTTAATATTTTCATGTTTAATCAATATGAGACATTCTAACATTAACGAGTCGAAAATTTTGGTTTCACTTACTTTCTTTTTAATTTTAAGATTAGATTATTCTCTCTTGTTAGGTTTCAGTCTCCATTCTTGGATAGAATGCAAATGTCGTACGTGAGCAGGTACTTATTAGGTAATAGACCAAGAGGCCCCTCTTTAGATTGTTAGATAAAGATGGTATGAGTGTCAAAGTCTTACCAAAATAACCAAATTGGAAGATACGAACACTTTGGTCCCCTCAGGTTGAAAGGCACCTTCCGAAAGACATGCGTGTTAATATTCTCTTCTTTAATTAAATTTTAAAATTTTTAATAACTAAAAATAATCTTTTTAAGACTTTTTTTAAAATTGTCAGATTTATTTAATTTTTAATACTGGTTAAACTTTTAACTTTAAACCTTCTGTTTTATAAATTTAACTTCTATAAACTTCTTCGAGTTAACTTTGGGACATTTTATTTTTGAGAATATAAAAATTATGTTTAAAATATTAAAAATGTATAAACAAGAGTTATCTTAAAAATAAAGATAAAATGAATTACATAAAAAAATTAATCAATTATTTGAAGATTTTTAATTTAATTTTAATAACTATATCAATTATCATATAATATTAAATATTATATTAAAATATTACATACAGAATTACAGTATTAAAATTTTACTAAGGAGTCATTTAAATATAATAATAAAATGAATTATATGTATAAATAATTTTTATTCCTTTACTCTAAAATTTTTAATTAAATATTTACATATAGATGTTGTCTTATTAGAAAATATTTTAATTTATATTTTTATTCTCTTAAAATTATAACATATTTAAATATTGTGTTTTCATAAAATATTTAAATTCGTATTCGTATTTTCTTAAAATTCTTAGTATTATTAGAAAATATTTTAATAACTAAATGGATGTTTTGAAGTTAGGCATAGTGGATTTACGAAAGATGTCAATAAGGTCATTTTCTTGGAAGGCGATTTGTTGACTAGAATGGTTGATATGATTGTTTGCATTAGTATTTAGTTTCATAATATTTAAGGGAAGCAAATGAAAGAAATTAAGAAAACAAAAGGGCAAAGGGACGGCTTGCCAGTCATCATAATTATGGTCATATATCTTATGATGCATTAACGCCTGGCCTTTTGCCTAAATAAAGTTGGGAGTTCGACTTCCGCTTGTTTATGCAGAACTGTTAAATACTTAAGTAGTAGTACTAATTGTTTGTTTGGTTGAATTTTTAGAGGGTGAATAAGTACTTTTTTATACCGCAGAAGCTTTTTTGAAGAAAAATGAGTGTTTGGTTATAAAATAAAAAAGCGCTTTTTTAATAGATATAGTTTTTTTGGCAGTCAAAATATAGTTTTGTAAGAAACTCAAATTTGGAGCTCTTCAAAAAAGTACTTTTTAAGTAAAATTTTTAGATCAATTAATGAGTCTATTTTTCAGTCTCTTTTGCCCTTATATTTTACACATAATTCCACAATACCCACAAACTCATCTTCACGTTTATCTTGAAATTTATATAATATTATTTGATTTTTTATATGTTTTAATATTTATTTTTGATATTATTTTTACTTATGTTATAATCCATATAAAAAATTTGGTTAAATATATTTTCATATGGTTTAAAATTATATAATAATTAATATATTGTGTTTTGCATATTGTTTAATGTACTTTAAATAATATTTATATGCACAAATAATTTTTATTACAAAATAAAATATAGTTAAAATTAAAAAAAAGTACCTTTTTATTTTTATGTTGCCAAACAGTCTGCCGTATGAAGCTCTTTTTTTAAAGTTATTTTTTTAATTAGCAGCCAAACAGTCAACTGGCTTCTTAGAAAAGTTCTTCTAAAAGAATGTTCTATTGAAAAAAGCTATACTAATATAAGCTCATTCAAACAAACACGAAGTTGCTTTTTGGAGTCTCATAAGATGCGAGCGGGGGATAATTTAAGTATAGTAATAATTTAAAGGTGTCATAATCCACTCAAAACATCTCGTGAGTTAACAAAAAATTCAAAATGATAGTCTAATCTCGGATCTATAAATGAGGATATTTTTGAAACTTACAAAGAAAAAAGGAAGTGAGTTAAATAAAAAAAAGTAAATTGGACAAAAAGAAAGGAAGTGACTTAGACAAATCTTTTTTATCTATAACCTTGGACCAATCAATCGAATATTAATTAATACATAATCGATCGAACACTACTTAAGAAAGAAAACGGCTCTTTTGCTCATAAATGAAATGTTCCAAATGTTCTTGGAAATTGTTGCTTCCATTAAGAATTTTTCTGGTTTAATAATTAGATAAAACTTGTTGTCAACAACAACAAAAATGATAAAATAAATTTAGTAATTGAATTTTTCCTTGATATATCAATTTTAAAAAGTCTAATTTTATTAAGAGGAGTGGTTATTTTCTCTTTAAAGTTTACATTTATGTTATTTTGTTCATATATATATATATATATATATATATACATCAAATTTGAATTATATTTGAATCAATTTTTTAAAAATCAGTCCGAAATTTAAACTAATAAGATAAGAGGTTTAAGGTTTAAAAGGTCGAACTAGTATTAGATCAATATAAAACCAATTAAAGATTAAATAAAATTAAAAAAATTTAAAATATGATTGAAAGAGACTGTTCTATTTATTAAAAAAATTAAAGTTTAATTAAAAATAAAAATATTAAATAAAAATTAATTAATAACCGAATTAATTTTCAGCAACAAAAATTATTAAAATAAATCCACCGAAATAAATCAATCTTTTAATGAGTCTAGCTCGAACATGCCAAAAGATGGCTAGTTTCAACTCTATGGGCCTAAAACCAATGTTTGTTTCGGTTTATGGGGCACGCAGGTCCATTGCTAGTTCTGAAACTATGGCTTATGAAAGACTACATACAATCTTTCCAAAGCGGGAACTTGTTTATTGAAATTAACCCTATTTATGTGTATTATTATTGAATTAAAGGGATTAATTAAGAGTATAATTTAATTAATTAGACTTTAATATGTCATTTATTCACAATTTG
>JANIJH010000004.1:60318650-60331170 GCA_024520975.1 Erythroxylum areolatum | reverse complement strand
AGACTCCGCTTCTTTCCCTCGCAGCTCGAACATCTGCATCAAGTTCATTTCTGTTACCTAAGATCAGACACAACTGTCTAAAAGATGCTGAACATCTGAATTACCAACCTTCTTTCATTCTCTCAATTTCCAAGTACAGATCCTTGAGTAAAACAGCCTTGGACATTTTTTGGTTTGCCTGAAAAAGTTTTTCCATGATAAAAAAAATGCTGAATTAAGCAGATTAAGCTTATTTAAAACCAAATTGTGAGGTCCACACAAACCTCAGGTTTGTTTTTAATGTTCTTGGCACGATATGCATAATCTAATGTGCTGAGAGTTTCCTCCAGAGAATGAGCTGATGGTGAGATAGTGGCAATGATGCAAGTTTTTGTTTTTCCTCCCAATGAATCTCTTAACAACCTAGTCAGCTTGCTGTCTCTGCATCAAAGCATAATAACGGGTTTAAGTTTAGACAATCAAAAGTAAAGAGCGGCAAGTTGTTTAAGGCGTAACCTGTAAGGTATATGTGTCGAATGCTCCACAAGAGCATTTATAACACGGCCAAGTGTTAGTAAGCTTTTATTGATCTCTCCAGCTTCTCTTGCACGGCCCTGAAAAGTCGTAAAATACTTGAGTTCATTTCTGATGGATTCTCCAAGCTAACAGGTTAAGATCAGACTGACTGAAAATGATCACTTCTCAACCAACAACAAGACTATTTCAATACCTCTCTTGCACCTGAGCGACAGATATTCTCTGACCCTGCCAAATCAACAAGATTAAGCTTGCCACATTTAATTAGATCTTCATCTCCAACAGCTGCTTCTTTTACATGGATGGTAATTGAAAAGACAGAATGAGAACGACTGCAACAGAAACGAAAGATTATGGTCATGAACAACCTTTTTCTCCTGAATTTAGAACCATCAACACAGTTCAAGTACCAGAAGTAAGAAAAGTTACCTGCTACGTTTGTTTAACAAAGTATCTGCTGTACGCCTTTTAGCTGATCCTCGTTCCAAAAGACTATAAATGTCGTTTGCACTGTACACAGCTTCTTCTTCAAGGCCTCTTACAACAACACAACCTTTTCCATCCTCCATCAGAGAAATGGGTTTCTTCTGTCTATCGTCTATGGATCTCGTGCTATCTTCTTTAGCAAGTAAATCAGTTATTTCTTCATTATACAACTCCAAAAATGTCACTTTCATGCTATAATCAGCATTTTGGGCCTCAAGTGTGTCAAAGATTTGGCGAACTGCCCGAGGAATAACGCCAGCCTCAGCAGGCAAGTCTCCACCCTACAGAGTACAATAACATTCAGATTGAACAATCACCAAAAGAGTAAGAGACTGCAATAATACCTTGTTTCTCATTCCACCCTCCATTGTATATGTTTTGCCAGTCCCTGTCTGACCATAAGCAAACACAGTGCAATTGAAACCATCGAGAACTTCATTGACAATTGGGGCAATAGCTTGGTCATATATAGACCTCTGCTGAGCTTTGGGGCCAAAAACCTGAACACCATTTTGGGAAGATCAGGATTTGAACATACCCCCCAGATAGATTATGAGTAAAAGGAAGATCATACCAAGGTAGTAATCAGGAAAAAAAAAAAAAACCTTATCAAAGGTGAAAACTTTATCTATTTGCTTATTAGCAACGCTCTGGAAAGCAGTGACCTCTCTTTTATGCTCATTGCACGATATGGCTTTTGGTACATTCATCCTTTGCTCATCATCACTTAACGGCCTAAATTCCAACATAAAGATAAACAAGTGTCAACTCCTTGGAAGTCGCAATCAACATTCGACCAGAAAATTTTCAAATTTCTAGTCTTTTCTGCAATCTATTATCAAGTAAAAGAAGATAAATTCTCAAACCTAAATTCCAACATAAAGACAAACAAGTTTCAACCACTTGGAACTCGCAATCAACAGTCGACTAGAAAAAATTCCAATCTTTTCTGTAAACTGTTATCAACTAAAAAGAAGAAAAATTCTCGAACCTGCACCGAAGCAGAACCTGAACATTGATCTCTTTACTATCTCTGTCATGACGGTTATAGGTGCAGTGCTCCGATCCTCGGGATTCAGGGCGACGTCGCTCCGGCCTTGGAGTAAGGAAAGGGGAAGGAGAGGGAGTAACCCCAAGACCCCATTTCCTGGAGTGATCTGATGGGGTCAGTGACACCATTTTTACGTTCTGTTTGGTTCTGTTAACTTCTGATTCTCCGGGAAACAAAAAAGGAAGAAACTTTGAAGGAGAGGTGAATCCGGAGAAAGAGAGAAGAAAGGAAAATGCCCTTTTGATGACAGAGGAGCGATCTTTCTCTGAAGCTTTTTGGGAGAATTGAATGTTAGAGAAGAAGATAGGGAATGAGGTTTTTCAGTTTCTTCAAAATTTGTAGCCGTTGGAGAGATGATTGTGATTGTCTTACTTCTTTAGAAATTGTGGGACCCTATAGGCTGTGAATTCAAAATCTTTTCCTTTTTTCTTGTTCTTTAATAATCCAAATTAAACTTTCTTACATTATAAAAAATAAAAATATTAAATGCAACATTACAAAGTACAAAGCAAAATCTAAATTGCTTTGTATCAATGTTAATCAATAAAATTTACCTTTTAATCATAATCAAGTAAAATAAATTATCAAATTAAATTGTAATTAAAATTTAGACCTAATTTGAATTTGAGAAATAAAATTTTCACGCTATCACCAGTGGTTAAAATAAAAAATAAATTTTATTACAATTACCTTAAAATGTTGAATTGAATTAAATTAAATTAAATTAGTTTAGTTTAAATATAAAAAACTGAAATAAATCATCATATTAACAATATATAAGAGTTGAATTAAATCATCATGTTAGCAATAAATAATATAGTATTTCATCATTATTTTTTAAAAAATACAATTAAAAATTATAAAAATTATAAAGAATATTTTTCAAAAATTTTAAAGATAAAAAACTTTTTTAAAATAAAAAGTCAATTAAACCCCAAAAAATCTCGTATCTTTTACCCTAAAAAATATAAAGTGCTTCATCCCATAATTCTCTAATGATTAATTAAAATACTCTAATGATTAATTAAACTTTTTAAAAATTATTTAAACCAGAAAACGTCTGGTTTCTTTAACCCTAAGAAATATAAAGTGCTTCACCACGTAATACTCTAATGATGAGTTAGAAGTAGCACTTAATTAAATTATTATTACTTTCTTCCCTTCTTTACTCTAAAAGATTAAAAGATACATTTACAAGTAAATTAAAATCCTGATTGACAATCAGGTTCTAATAGATAATATCAATTGTTTATTAAAAATATTTGATAAAATTAACTATTTAATATTAGTTATTTATATATAAAATAATTTATAAATATATGACTTTAAAATTTTGTAAGAAATTAAATTTTAGATATTTAATTTTACAAAAATTATTTATATCTCTAATAGAAACATACAAATAATAATAATAATTAATAATAATAAATTATCATAAGAAAATCATATATTTTAATTAATTAATTAATTATATTTTAATTAATTACATTTAATAATTATTGTTATTACAGCAAATGTCATGTCAATGGTTGTCACGCCTTTAATAAGAGTGTCATAGGGGTGACTCTTAATTATATTTCATTATATTTTAATAATTAATTAATTAATCCTATTTTAATTAATTACATTAAATTATAATAGTTATTATAGCAAGTATCACACTCTTTCTTCTTTTAGGCCTCCACTGCTTATTAAAAGAACAATCAACCAAACAAAATTTTATCATCACATCGGCTAGTTGAGTCGAATAAGCTAACCCAGTTGATAACTAAACAAAATAATTAACTATTTAGATAAACTAGTACAGTAATTACTTACCCACAAGGAATTAGAGCACAAAATTTAAACTACATATGATGATTGAATCACAGTCTTACCACAAAGCACATTAATGTTTATTGATACAATGGCTCAAGTTCAGCCTTTTCTCCAATCTCTAATGACTAGAAAGTTTTCAATGTTCACCATAATTATATGCTGGTGACCTTCAGGCTCCAAAGGCAAAAAGCCTACAGTTCCAGGAACCCTGGAAGTATGTCACCAACCAATGAACCGGGGGAACACAGAAATGAAACGTTCAAGACATTTTTGGCCCACTTTTGAACTTTTGTCTACAAAAAGTTCAAGCTGTTTGAATGGATGGAGCTTTGAGATCTCAGGATACATCATTAGAGAGGCACTGATCCATAAAAAGCTACTTCAGCTGGGCCTGTCATGTATATATGGTTGTCTTGCTCTCTCCACTCAATCTCCAGTGGCCCTCCAGGTAGATCAACAATGCATCTCTGTCTCATCAGGAGAGATCAGTGAAAATTGGGAAGGATAAGCAAATATCAGAGTGGTGCATGTGACAAACACAAAAAAAAAAGGAAAGGTTTGCATAACCATGGTGGGGAAAAGTCGGTGAGAGTGCTTAAGGGTGAGGAGGATGGGGATCGGGACGATCGTCAAGAAGGTTTCGATAGAAATTTATCAGGAAATTGCCTTGGCTAAAATAGTAATATCAGTTTGTAAGCTTTTAAACAGTACTATAGAATAGAAGTACTCTGATTGAAAAGTTTAGTCTATTAGAGAAATGAACTACAAAAATTAATCAGACTTACCCTCTCAGCACGACCCTCAAGAACAGCTGCAACGACTGTTGCACAAGCTCCAGTTCCACAAGCTAGCGTTGCTCCTAAGATTGCAAGATGTAGGAGTCAACTTTTTGATCAAGCAACTAAAACAGTTAATAATAAGGTTTCGACAACCATGTTTTAAAACCAAAGTGAGAGTTCTCGATGAGATATTGCTGAAATGGTACCTGCTCCACGCTCCCACACACGCATTTTTAGGTGTGAAGGGGAGTAAATTTGCACAAATTCTGCAAGTTGAGATAACAAGAAAAACAAAAAAAGATTAGATATACAAAATGATATGGTCGATTTTACTAGGTGTCAAGAAATAATATAGAGAAAACTGTGGCAATGGTCAAATTATTCTGAGAGCTTGACATGCATTGATACCAGTATTAGTATTGACAATGTTTACAAGCTTGGTCTTTCTTATGGAGGCGTTGCTAATAATCTGTTTATGTTTAAGATACATGCAACTACTGCTTAAATAAAATGAAGCAACTTAAAAACTCTTTATTAAGAGCTTTCTACGATGCTATAATAAACATCAAATAGAACGAATGAACAGGCAAACATGAATAATTACATGATGCAGATGGAATGGCCTAGCATTTGTATTGTATGCACATCTAAAATGAGCAAGTGTAGGCCACAGGTGGCCTGAAACGTTTTGCAATTGTTGACATTCCCAGCACTGCACTTGTTTTCACCAACAGCTTTAAACTATTGGTTTACTTCTGAATCCACCGTTCGTTGCCATGTGGGAACACCTGGTTCTATCAGAACAAAAGGGAGGGAGGCCAGTTCACCTATAATTACTAATAAAATGCAAACTTCATATAGTCCATAAAACTCCTAAAGTCCTGTTCCACAGGCATTAATTACATATGTCATATGTCCTGTTTCAGTTTTAACCTTGGCCTCCTTACCAAAATACTCAATATATTATACTAAAAGAAAACAAATCTCACCCTCCTAATTTAATAGTAAGTGAAGTTAGAATTCAAAGGGCCAAATGAAGATACACTAGAAGAAGAAAATTTTAAGATCCAAAAGACAAATGTCTTTTCATAAGTCCTGAAATCTCAGAGCATATAGGAACTAACCTGTGTTTGTTCGTGCTGGGAACATGCTATGATGCTCAAATTTAGGCCCAATTTCTGCCAAATTCAATTCATCAACCTGCAAATCCTGTTCACATAAAGTATAAAGAAAGAGAAGAGTATGAGAATTTCAGAAGAATAATGGAGAATTAAAATTTACACATTTTGTTCAATTAAAAGAGAAATTCATGAGGGCATTTGACCTCAAAAGATGAGAAATGAGCATATCCTTCTTGGACAGGAATCTATTATAATGACTAATATTTAAGAGAAATGGGAAAGTTTGACAAACATGTATTAATTAAGGAGCCAAATAATTATGATATATCATCAGATTCAGTTTAACCCGTTTATGTATGCTTCAAGCTCTAATTCTCCAAAGCAGTTCATTAGATATAACATTCTCAATTGTCCTTTTAAGAATTTCAGTGAAGTTCATGAATTTCATTTTCCATCCAGCACTTGAGATCCCAAATTCTTCAGAGAAGACGTGAAAAATGGCATTAGCAGAGCAAACTTGTTCAATCACTTTCCAAACATACCTTTCCGTCTTTGGTGCCGAAAATGACACAGTGAGGGTTTCCCATACTAACACAAGTTGCAGTCCACGTTAATCCATCAACATCTAACTCTGCCTTAACAACAGCTTCACCTTTGTTTGCAGGCAATCTTGTAGGCACGTCGGATGCCTTGAGTATCGGTTCACCCATATCAACCTTTACCTTCTCATCCTCTTGAATCTCTGGAACAATTAGACCAGCACCAGTATGAACAGTAAAACTTTGCTTCCCATGCAAATTCTCTAGCTCAGCAATGAACCTTGCAAAGCACCGCACACCATTACCACACATCTCCGGCTCACTGCCATCCGAGTTAAAGATTCTCATGGTGTAATCTGTGCCATTAGTCCCCGGCATGGCAAAAATCACCCCATCAGCTCCAATGCCAAAGTTCCTATCACATAGTTTCACAGCTTGCTCAGGAGTAATCCGAGGTTCGTTAGAGTCCCTATTATCCACCTAATTCAAAATCACAAAAATAAAGAACAATATCATCAGAATTCATTCGCCAAATTCAAAACCCACCTAAAAGATGAGACCAAGTAAAGAAAAAAAAATCCAACACAACTTTCCACTAACAAAAAGATTGCAACTTTCCCAGTAATTCTCATTATCAGAAAGAAAAAAAAAAAGAAGGAAAACAATTTACCAATATGAAGTCGTTGCCCAGACCATGATACTTGACAAAGTGAAGGAATCCGCTTTCCCTCCGATCAAGGAAAGACAAAGGCGAGATTTGATCTGGAGCTTCAATCCTCATAGACATAGCCAAAGGAACAACCCTGGGTCTTCTCAAATTAACAAGGGATTTAAAGAGATTTAATCGAATTGTGGAAGAAGGTAAAGCAAATGACCGAATAGGACGGAATAACGGCAGGCAATCGTGAGTCGAGTGCGTGAAAGACTTGGAGATGGCGGCGGACATAGCCATGGCTTCAATGTGCTTTGGGTGTGGAAAAAGACGAAGTCTTTAGGCTGTTGGTTCCATATGTCTTGACGCTAAGGTTCGAACCAACTTGTTCGGTTTTGATGGACTTATATTAAATGAACTTTTGTCAATAAAAATTTTCTTAAATTTTTTTAAATTAATTAATTATTTAACTGTTAATTAAAAAATATTTTTTAAAAAAAACTTTATATAATAAATTGTGTGGCCACATAAAAATAAAAAATAATTTTATTAATTTTAATTATATTTTATTTTGTAATAAAAATTATATATATATATAAATAATATTTATAGTATATTAATTAATAGACAAAACACTATATATTATATTTATGGTTATTTATTTCTTAGATAACTATCTTGTAGAAAATTTTAGATAATCATCTTATAGAAAATTATTTAAAGAGATATCTCATTTTGCTGTAAGAAATAAAATTAATATGAAAAATAAATATTAAAATATATAAAAAATTAAATAACATTATAATCTCAAAATAAATATTCAAATTGAGTAAATAGTTAAATACGTAATAAATTGTATATTTTATTATAATACAAGAAGATTTATAATATGTTCCCTCACATCATTTATCTTGTTATTTTTTAGCTCGTTTAAGTGGTTTCTTTCAACGTCCTCATTTTTATTGATTTTTTCATTTGTAGAAAGTAATTCATCGTCTTTATCATAGGGAAAAAAAACTCTTCATCCTTTTAAGCATTTAACCTTATAAAATTATGAATGGTTATTAAAGTAATTACAATTTTAATTGACTTTAGAAAAGGAAAACTTGACATTTGACGTAAAATTTTCCACCTATTTTTCAAACATCAAGTGTTCTTTTGATTGTACATCTTAAAGAAGAATGTGCATGATTGAATATTTCTTTCTTCTCTCTTGGAAGATCAGCTCATCGAAAATCAGGAAGATGATACCTTTCACCTTTGTATGATCCTAAATAACTTTGCATGTAAGAATATCCTGCATCTATCAAATAATATTTTCCTACATTCTAATTTTAAAAAAAATAAATAAAATAGTATAAAGTTATCCGTCACAAACCTCTAGGTGGATGAGAAAAGTGTAATCTATCATTACGCAAAGCCTCCATAAAAATTCGAACATCATGTGCTATACCTTCCCAACCAACCCAAGCAAAAATGAAGTACATATCAAAATCACATGCACCCATTATATTTTACATAAGAATGCCTTTTCTCCCAACATATTTTATTTGATTGGACCTTGAAATTACAACTGGTTATGTGTTTTATCTATTGCTCCAATGCAGTCTTTAAAATAAGGTCAATATCTTCTATCATCTTTAATTTTGCTTAAAATTTTTCTATAAGTTGAATCTTTTGGCTTAATGGAATGAATCGACATACGTAAACAACCTCTAATATTATTTTAAGCTATCTAGAAATTGTTTCACCATAATATTGAAATCTTTCTTAAACCATTCTATTACAAAATCTATGACCTAAAGTGATCAAAAACATAACTATAGCCTCTTTTATTGTTACTTCTATACCTTTCTTTAATCCATATGACTCATTCAACAATTTATATAATTTGATAAAAACAACCTTCTCCATTTTAAATTATTGATAACATCTATCTTTATGACCATTAAACACCTCCATTACAAATATCTATCCACTGTGAGGGGATGTTCTACATAATTTTTTGATATAATATTTAATATAATGATTTATGGTTAATGTAACTCCAGTTTAAACCATATATAAAATTTCTTCTTCAATCTCTTCATTATATTCATGATCATTATCAGAATCATTATTAGAAGATGACATCTGTATCAAAATATTTTTTTTAAAAAAGCTTATTGTATAACAAGATAATATAGCAATAATCATAACACAATAATAATAAAGTACAATTTAATTCATTACAACAAAATTGACTAAATAGAAATCCAATATAACACATTAAAAGTAGCAAATTCCAAAACAACACATTACAAGTAGTCTAATATTAGTAACCAATTACATGCTAATTTATTACAAAAATCACAATCATTTCATTTTCTTAAGCCATTCAATTTGAAGATCAACATCCTTAAGCGCAACAAACATCTTTCTATTTTCCTTCTTCAAAAATAATTTGGTAGCTAACATAAACAGTTCACCTTCCTTTTCTATTTCATTTATACTTCGTAAGATGTCCATCACCTCAGCAATGCTACAACTAGGTTCATCTCTTTTAATAGAGCTCATTAAAGTTCTACTATCTACTGCATCACATATACGGTCCAAACATTTACATAACCTTTCTGTTACTCCTGTTCTAGTATCATGTTTCTTTCTTTTTTTCCCCTTTCCTTTTGTAGTTCCTAGAGTTGAAGTTGATGAACCAATCTCATTATTAATATTTCCAATTTCTTGATTGACAACAAAGTCTTCGAAAAGGTTATCATCAAGATCGGTATCAACTAGGCTTTCTCTAGACGCCACATAAGCATCATTTGGTACAAAACCTGAAGAAGGTGCCGAAGCTCCTTCTCCTGTAGCTGCAACATCTTTAAATAAAATATTCAACTGTTCAATATGTTTCAAACCTTTAGTTCGAAATTTGGCAGCCTCAGGATTTTCCTACAATAATATTGTTTAAGTTATTAAACTATCAAGTAACATTAGAACATTATAAATCTAAAACTTAAGAAAATATAAAAGCATAACCAAAATGACATAGACAAAAGCATAGTAAGCATTAAATATTTTGTGAACTCCGCATTAAAAGCATAACAACGTCTATGAAAGTTTATGCACGTATAGAAGTAAAGAAAGAGACACACTTTGTAAGGAGGTGCTATCTCAAATACAAATTACTTAGAATCTTGTATGCTGTTAGTGAACGGACAAAAATGATGCTGTTAGGGGTTGGCAGAACGACAAGATGGCAGCAACAATAAGAATTTCAAAGAAGCATTTTCATTTTAATGTAGGACAAACGGTTTTAACACTTTGAAACCAAACAGAGGGACATAAATTCAAAGCAGATTCTGATCTTAGCATCACAAAATAGTCAATTACAGTTTGTTGATCTAGTAGTCTGTTAAGGAATGTTCAATACCAGATTGTTGGCCTTTTACTCTATATTTCAATTTTTAAATGACCAATACTTAGGAGTTTACGTATGTGTGCAGGATTGCACTATTGAAAACCAATCAAGGTAAGCACATTTTCCATTCCTTAACACGTAACAATAAAAAGAAGCATGATAAAGCAAGGTCCTGACAAAGTGTAATTTCAGTGATGAATACTATGACTAGATCTTATACCCGAAAATACAGCAGATAAGACATTGACCCAAAAGTAGAAATAAGCACAGATTCTACAACATGATATGCACATGCAAACAGTAACAAATAGAAATGCTGAAGATAAAATAGAGCGATATTGATAAAAAAAGCATCACATAGATTTAGTAGTTTTATAAAACTTTTCTTATTTAGCTTTGCTTAGGTTTCTCTTTTTTCCTGTTATGCCCTAAGGTAGATAATGGATAGGATTTTTCTAGTTAGAAGCTTTGATTTTGTGTTTCCTATTTTATGAAGGTTTCTGCTAGAAAAAACTAACATAAATAGGACTCTCTTCAGCAAGACAGCAGCCCTCATTTCTGAAATTTGATCCATTAGGTTTTTGTTTAAACCCAAATCATGATACAGACACTGAGATATTTGAACTTTTCACTGCATCAATCCTATTCTAGGCCTAATTTGTTGAAACTTAGCTGTCATAAATCTTTCTCTCCAACAAAGATATCAAGCTTATATATGTATACACATATATATATGTGTGTGTGTGTATATATACATGTATACATGTATATATATGTATATATATATATATAGATTACTAATAGGGCACCCGTTATGGTGCTAGTTTGAGGAAGCAGATTAAGAAGATGGAAGTGAGTCAGCATAGCAAGTATTTCTGTGAATTCTGTGGGAAGTATGCAGTGAAGAGGAAAGCTGTAGGCATTTGGGGTATATATATATATATAGATTACTAATAAGGCAACCATTATGGTGCTAGTTTGAGGAAGCAGATTAAGAAGATGGAAGTGAGTCAGCATAGCAAGTATTTCTGTGGATTCTGTGGGAAGTATGCAGTGAAGAGGAAAGCTGTAGGCATTTGGGGTTGCAAGGACTATGGCGAAGTGAAAGCAGGCGGCGCCTACACTTCGAATACTGCAAGTGCCGTGACTGTCAGGAGTACCATTCGTAGGCTGAGAGAGCAGACTGTGAGAACTAGGATTGCTTTGAGTGTTCTTATCATTTTTCGTACTGAATCAAGATGTAGCTTTCATCAGAATTCTCTTTTCAATTTCCAGACAATTGCAAAGTACATCTGAAACTTATGAAAAGAATTTGCTGGTTTAATCTTTAAAAAAAATAAAAATAAGACACGAGTTTAACTTCCACTTCCTCACCTCTCATAACACCAGTAACCACTATTTGGACAAATTCCCTGAGCCCATGTCTCTAATACAACCTTTTCCCTCATCCAATTTTCCCAATTCCCATTTCAATTCTCACATATTATCTTACTACTGCCGTCAACTTCCTACCGAAAATGTGACTTGTCAACATCTCAAATCACAACATCATGCTAAATAATTGAATTTTTTTTAAAAAGCCCAGTTACAGATCAATCAATCTCAATACCCATCTCAAAGATTCAAGAGAAGAAAAGATAAAACATGGGATTGTCATCCCAACATTTAATTTGAAACCACACAGTAGCTGGCACAGAAAAGGTTTTTACCACTTTCTGTATACCCAGCAGCCAAAACAAAGCACAGAAGAAAGAACTCCTCAGAGAAATAGAAAGAAGAAACCTTTAAAGATGAAACAATGAGTTTTAAAGAAAAGAAGAACCTTGTCTGAAGCAAGCATGGGTTCGTCCGACGGCATAAACTTGGAGGGCCCGAAATTATTCTGCAAACTAAACCCCAGAAAAAAGGAATCAACAACGAGGAATAGCTATATTTCATATATAGCATCGTATGAAGTTATGATTACATGCTGCATGCGATTACAGAAGAGATAACAGGGATGGTGAATCCTGAAATGATGACTCCGTAAATAATATAGAAAGAAAAAGAAAAAGGACCATGAAAGGACTTGAAAGAAACAGATGAAAAATATGAGAAGAGAAGCCTCGATTTTTCCCGCCAATCAAACAGAAGAAACAGTAACCCACGAATCAAAAGA